>CALYDF020004208.1:0-20255 GCA_944474145.2 Dicrocoelium dendriticum
CGTGCGTTAGTTAGGTGATACGATTAGCCTCATACTCTCTGCCGTAACACAAGTTGAATAGTGAACTCGCGCTCCGATGAACGAATCAAGGAGGCATTCTTTGTCGGAGCATTCACAGCACAGCGAGGATAAGGTAGCTATGACAACGTCTGATCAGCTCTCTGTTGCAATGCGTACAATTGCGGAACTAGAAAGTCATCTGGAAGCTTTAAGCTTTAATGATGCAAATAAGGTACGTGCTGAAGCAGTTATGCTGGACGGTAAATCAACGCTTGTTCTGCCTGCGTTATCTGGATTTCCCGTGTCTAATAATTATGCTGAAGGCCTCACGGAAAGAGATGGGGGACGTAGACGGATGGTGTTGTCGGATACGGCGCGGGATTTCGCCCAGTCTGCACAGGTTCGAATCCCACCGCCTGAGTTCAACGAATTGGTTCCATCTGCGCCGGATGCTAACGCAGGTCTACCAAAAAGGGAAATTGTACGTTTCGACGGGGATCCGATGAAATATTGGTTGTTTATACGAAGTTTCCAAACCAATGTTATGAGTACTACTTCTAACCCTTGTGTGAGACTTTCATATCTGATTAATTACTGTGAAGGCGAGGCACGCGAGGCTATTGAGAGTTGTGTTATATTGGATCCAGAAGAGGGTTTTCTTGATGCCATGGAGACGCTCAAATTGAGGTCCGGCCGCCCTCACTTGATTGCCAGAGCTTACATCGAAAGTCTAGTCAAAGGACCATCGATCAAGGTGAGTGATTCGGAAGCGCTCCACAGATTAGCCGGGCAGATGAAAACTTGCTTAAATACGCTGCAACAACTAAATTACGAGGCCGATCTGAACGCGACTGTGAAGGTGTCGGCGGTGATTAGGCGACTGCCTTACTCACTTCAGCTCGATTGGTCAAAGAAAGCTACCAATATCCTCCGCACTTGTAGAGAGCCCGCCTTTAAAGACCTGTACCTGATTGTTTGTGACGTGACTGAGACTGTTACTACTCAGGCGATGTACTCGAATGAAATCATTAGAAGGACTGAAGGACCCTACACGGCAGAAAGACCTCAAAGCCGTGGCAATCGCATAACTACCTTGGCAACCGGAGGAACAGTGCCGCAGACTCAGAGACGCGCGCCCTCGTGTGTCGCGTGCACAGCGCACCATTACCTTGATAAGTGCCCTCGATTCCAAGCCTTTGATCCTTCCGAACGCTTGCTGCTCGTTTCTGGAAAGAGTCTATGTGAACTGTGCCTCAAAGCTAATCACACGTCTGAGCTTTGCAGATCCCGAGTCACGTGCGGATTCAACGGTTGCCAGTTGAAACATCATCCTTTACTACACGAAGCCAAGACGAACCAACTAACTTCACCAAGAGCTGTGGTAAACGAAACGAATGTGTCGTGGGGTCGAATAGCTTTAGGGATTATTCCAATTCTGCTGCGTGGAAAAACCAAGTCACTGGTGACCAATGCTTTACTTGACCCAGGATCTGATTCGTCACTTGTCGATGAACAGCTGTTGCAAAGGCTTGACTTACCAGCCAGACCGTCAGTGGTACAAATAGCAACGGTTAACGGTGATTCAACGATGTGCTCTCAAGTTGTACGCCTGGAGTTGCAACCGCTGGAAGGAGGTAAATCACAGCACGTGGATCATGCGTGGGCCGTCAAAAAGATGCCTAAGGTACAGAGGATAATACCGGAGTCAGAACACCTGCGCAGTTGGGAACTCTTAAAGGACCTACCGTTTATCGATGGTTGTGATGAAGGATTCGGAGTGCTTATTGGCATGAATGTCCCGGAAGCCCACTGGATGCTTGAGCATCGGTATGGAAAACCGTCAGACCCCTTTGCCATACGAACACCGTTAGTTCGGATCCTGCTCGGTCCGGTGGGGGGAAAGGCGTAACGAACATTTACACCAACTCAATCAGTGTAAAAGACTCTACTTCGAGCTTTCTTGAAAGGATGTATGAGTTGGAATCCACTGAGCCATGTAGCTCAAGACGCGGAATGTCTGTTGAGGACAAACGCGCATTAGAGCAGATGGAGTCATCTATCGTTAAATGTGGTTTACATTATCAACTCAATTTACCATGGAAAAGCACGTGCCCAAATTTGCCAAACAACTATCCTGTCGCTTACCGAAGACTGATGTCATTGAGCAAAAGGCTCGTTGCCAACCCAGCGTTACATCAGATGTACACAGCTGCCGTTGAAGAGTACGCGTCGAGTGGGTTTGTGGAAATGATTGACCTAGGACCGCTTGGTGATAAAAAAAGGCGTTTGGTATATGCCACATCACGCTGTGACGCAACCCAACAAGCCCGGGAAAGTCCGTGTCGTTTTCGAATGTGCCAGCACCTACCAGGGTACTTCATTAAACCAACAATTGTTGAAGGGGCCCGACTTAGTGAACAGTCTGGTTGGCGTTTTACTGAGATTCAGAATGGACAAAGTGGCGGTAACTGCCGATATAGAAGTCATGTTTCACCAGGTAATGGTGACACCGAAAGATAGAGACTATTTGCGTTTCTTGTGGTGGCCAAAGGGCCGATTGCACGAATCACCGAAAGCGTTCCGCATGACGGTCCATCCCTTCGGTCCATCCCTTCGGTGCAACCTCCTCGCCATGCTGCGCGTCATTTGCACTCAGAAGGACCATAGAAGATCGCAGAACTGAGTATCCGGAGTCGACGCTGAACCTGATGCAGCGATGTTTCTATGTCGACGATTGCCTGTTTAGCTGTGGTAGCCGGGAAGAAGCTAGTCTCCTCATTACGCAATTTGAAGCGAGTGCATCCAAGGGTGGGTTTCACTTACGGAAATGGAAGTGTAACCATGATCAAATTCTGCAACGAATGATGACGAGTGCGTCTGCCAACGAATCAGTCCAGTTGACTTTACAGTCCGAGAATGTACAACCTACGATGGGACTAAAATGGCACTTGTCAGACGATTGCATAACATTTAGCCTGAGAAAGTTCGAAGGGGATTGCACTCGAAGATCGATTCTGTCTTTCATCGCCGCGATTTATGACCCACTAGGTCTGATAGCACCGGTACTGTTGTGTGCCAAGCAGCTGTTGCAATCCTTCGTACGAAGAGGATTTGCTTGGGATATACAGGTAGACGGACCGGAACGGGAGGAATGGTATTGCTTCCTGCGGGACACCCAGCTACTAGAGCGACTGAAGATTCCTCGGTGTGTTAGACGGAAGCCATTCACCGACGACGACATGCAGCTGCATTGTTTCTCAGACGCTTCAGAACATGGATTCGGAGCGGCAGTTTACGTCAGGATTGTTGGCCGAAATAATCAGATTTGGTCTACTCTCATTATGGGAAAGTCGCGTGTATCGCCGATAAGAGCAGTTACAATACCGCGTCTAGAATTAACCGCCGCGGTCCTTGCCGTCCGGTTAGCCATTCAAGCAGTTGAGGAGTTGCAGCTAGACAAACCTCCGATATTTTGGACTGACTCGATGGTGGTGCTGCAGTTGATCCGGTGCACGACCAAAAGATTTACAACGTTCATCGCGAACAGACTGTCAGAGATACATCAGTTTTCCGACCCGGAGCAGTGGAGATACGTCGAAACATCTGCGAATCCAGCCGACGTAGCCTCTCGCGGATTACGGGTGTGTGATGGAGTTCAAATGGGGAAATGGCTTGAAGGAGCCTATTTCGTACGCCTCAAAGAATTCCATTGGCCCAAACTTCCGGAAAGTTTAAGCGAAATCCCGAATGAGTGGCTGAAGAACAATGGAACAATGGGTTTATGCGGGTATGAAAGCTAAAGCTTGACAAATCCCGTAGGGTGATCAGTGGGAAAATCAAAGAAGTGTGAAAAATTCAATGGAAACCAATTCAGTAAAATCGTTTAACAACGAGTCACTACAAGCTTGTGGACTCACCGAGTTCAAGTGTCAAAATGATAATCCACTATAACTCCGGAGGGGATCACGAGGTATGGAGTATTTGGTTAAAAGAGTCACCGCATGTTACAGTCCATAGTGCAACATTAACGAACACTTGGTTAGACGGGTTCGCAAGCTGTAGTAGCTGGGTCAAGCTCAAACGATGTGTAGCCACATTACTCAGATTTAAACGGTACTTGCTGAAAAGATGCGGAAGAGGTCTGAATAACCCGACTGATGGTCGTTTGACGTTATCTGAACTAAACGAGGCCGAAGTGGAGATAGTGAGAAACGTGCAACAGATCTCCTTCGCGGAAGAGATTAAAGTACTGGGAGCGAATGGACAGAAAGAAGCAGTTAGATGTTTGAAACGTTCCAATTGTTCGTTGAAGGGACTCTGCCCATTTTTGATTAACGGCATCCTACGAGTTGGTGGCAGACTGAATTGGGCACCATTGCCGTATGACGCTAGGCATCCTGTCCTGCTACCTGCCCAACATTACGTGACTACACGAATTATCTTAGATTGCCACGAGAGAAACGGTCACGTCGGCGTGTCTCACGTCCTTTCTGAACTGCTTCAGCGCTATTGGATTTTGTATGGTGTTTCAGCAGTCCGCAAGGTCCTGAAGGCATGTGCACGCTGCATGATATGGATGGCTCAGCCTTGTGAACAACAGATGGCCCCTCTCATAGAGGATCGTTGTATGGCATACCAACCGGCGTTTACGGCTGTTGGGGTTGACTATTTTGGACCACTACTGGTGAAGGCAAAACGAACAACGGGGAAACGGTACGGTTGTATATTTACTTGCCTCTCAGTTAGAGCGGTACTCATAGAAATAATGCACGCCAAGAGGTCTGTGGCCAAAGGGCATAATAGAAGAAGCGAAGGCTGGGCGCGATGGACTGGTCCAGGAAGTTCCGATACGTACAAACAAAGGAACATTACGGAGAGACGTACGACAAGTGTGTCTATTAGAGGAGACTTTGGACGAAGAATTCAGCGAGGAGGCCAAAGACGCTGGGGGAGTGTGAATTCTAAAGTCTCGATTCTGAACTATACTACTGCACATTTACCAGTAGTTCAATTTCTTTATATTTTTCCCGTTGGACGGTGTGGTACTCGAGTTTACCTGTTCATGCACAAATGCTCGGCTTTAACAAACTGATAAAACCCTGCAATTTTTCTGCATTTATTATCTTTTTTGTCTTTGCTTAATTGTTGTGAACTTACGGCTTGCGTCTCATCGGTTGTAATTTGTTTTACTGTGCTAATTTTACGGACGATTCGCTAGGTAACCACGTTGCTATGTACCATTTGTACCACGGAACGTCCCGAAACAACACAATTTTTTGTTACAGTAATCACACGGTCCGGAATAATTGCTGCCCGAATTAGCGAGTCGCATTACCTATTCGTGAGTTAATTGTATTCTTTTTTGTTTATTACTGCTATTGTAGAACCACGGTTATTCAGTATACTCATTCCGCCCACTGCCCTGCATTTTAACTGCCCAGACCGTGCGTTAGTTAGGTGATACGATTAGCCTCATACTCTCTGCCGTAACACACCCTATGACTGATCGAGTACATCCAATGCCTTTGTAAGTGTATCGAATTTCTGGAGATCTAACGCGTCGAAATAATGTTGACCTTCATTGCCCAAAAGGTGACGAAGTAGTTTCAATTTTTGCTTCTCATTGTAAGTAGTAGTTGCTGGGAGTAGGTCCAAGTAATTCGTGAAAGGCGTCCTCCGTTGGATCCAATCAGTCTCCGTAGATCTAGTAGCAGGATCGCACCAAAAGACTTCTGGAGGTAGAAGGTGAAATGCCATTGTAATGGTCCACAGCCCAGACGCCACTGTTGTGTCTACACGTACACTAGTCCCCTACACGCAGGGTCTTGATCAAGCACTACCAAAGCACCGAACGAGGAAGCAGAACTCTACTGGTACGCAACACAAACTTCTATTCACGCTAACGGTACATACACTCAGTACATTCAAAACAACCCTGGTATTGATCGCGAACGGAAAGGCATCCAATCACAAGCTACGAAGTGCGGTCGTTGTAAGGCCCGCACGTACGCGCTGCCACACCAATCATTGACTTTGGTGCCACTGTTATCGTGCTTGAGGCCTCAATTGTTTTTGAACGCACCGCCTGAAGTTCTATCGCCGCATCTTCACTACCCCCTCCCGCCATAGAGGCGTAATTCGCATTTCCATCAAGAGCAACTTTCTCCACAACCAAATGCAGGCCACGAGTTATTTCACTGGCGTCTTGTGGGGAGTGTTGTCCAGAGCAGCTGACTGCGCTAGCCACAGGAGAGCAGTCGCTAGCTTTTTGCTTAGGTTTATGCGTAACGTAAGGCTCACTATCGCGCATTCCAGCGTGCGAGACCACAGATTCGTTAGCCAAGCTGGCATTAGTACCTTCTAACCGGCTTATTCGAGGGGCTTTAGCCTTTGAAGTTCGTGTGTCCAGTGTTATTTGATACCGACCATTCGTTTGACTTGCAACCAACCCAGCCCTGTTAAGTAGTAGGTCCAGGTGTACAGGGTTCCTAAACTCAACCAGGATTTGTCATGCATAACTTTGTTTGCGAAACATACCTGTTTCTCTCCAGCTGCCAACGCGATGTACTCTTTTGACAACGACTTATAACGGTATTCCGGCTATGCGAAGGATATCGTACACTCGCATTCTATCTAGGTCCCATCGAGTTTTAGGTTCCCGTATGACTGGCTTCTTCCCATGGTAAACAAGAACGTTTCGTTGTCTACCTATAGCTAGTTCTGCACTTCGCAACTAACATTCCAATGAAGACTGCAACTCATCGAGTTTTGAACGCAATGTCTCAATTAGCAAACTCTGGTCCCGAATAAACTTTTCCGCAATGTCTAGTCTATGCATACAGTTCCTACCAGAAAAATTATGTACAACTGAGACGTGAGTAATTGGATCAAAAGTCCGATTGTGTATCAAGCGAGAACAAGTGTCTGCTAAACACACACAGTGGAAGCAAATCCACTTTAATTGGGGATGTCGGGCATAAAGATCAATAGAGTCCTGGTCTAATCTAGAGCAATTGTTATGATACCATAACAAACATATGTTGCATTGAATTCCCTTTTTGACCTCAACGCCACAAGTCTGCTCACCGCATTTATAGCTAGCCGCAGATGTCATTGCGAAGAGTACGTAACAGCCACGTAGAAAATAATAAAATACTAGGTAGTTTGGTAGGATTTAATGACCAAATTGATGCAGGTATGACGGCGTAATAACTAGTCACAGCAAGTTAATACAATACAATATACAACGACATTAAATATAACACTAAACACAGTGACTTAATACGACCAAAAGGAACACATAGAGAAGCAATACTGGAACGAGCTCACGCGGTTAACGAAGATTCAAGATATCATGGGTCAGTAATTGAGTTAACAAAGATTCCTCACTCGGTCTCTTTGGAATACGTTTCCAAGCCAAATTTGAAGGCAAAAATTTCGAGAGGGAGACATTTCAAAATTTCAAACTGCGCGCCAACAACACAGTGAGGCACTGTATCGATCCTTCGCCACTGGAATGACTAGCCTTGATTGAATAACATAGAGAGAAGACGAACATTGGTAGATGCGCTCATTTCGTATCATCTTGTCAGTACCATTAAGGTAATAGGAATTAATCAATATAATCAAAGGGTGTCACCAGACTAATCAAAATAATCCAAGTGTCACCTGACCAGTCACGTGCACCGGGTTAAAAGGCGGTTAAAGCCCTAAGACCACGAAAGCCAAAGAGTTTTTGGACACATAGGGCCGGTCTCATTCGGTTTATCGCCACAACCTCGGCGAATCGCAAGAACCGCGAACTAAGATGACGCAGTAGAATCCGGCTGATCGAATATCAGTCTTTCTGCATAGCTTATGTATATGCCCTGATTTGAATTATTCCGATTGATTTGAACTCACGGGCGCTTGACGGTTGGTTTGTCGTGTTTGGCGAGTAACAATGATTTGTACCCGGATTGCAGCTTGTGTTCTCACTACAGTTAGCGGGCGGAAGCAGTCGTTGGGGCTCCAACACAATACCTCTCAGAATACGCTTGCGGACTCACTGGTCATTAGGCCCCTAACTTCCGCTACGACAATAAATAGCATTCTTTCTTGTCGTCCTTTCTACTTGCCCCCCTCCCTTGAATAACTCCACAATACTATCTCACTCGCATACGTCAGACTCTACCAAACTGTTAGGGAGCTGGCTACTTAACCCTCAGTTTCAGGAATTATGTTAGTTGCCTATTTCTTTGTTTGCGCAGTTACATGCTTCTCTGCTACATTTTGGACACGCCGCTTTTCCTCAGCCTCATTCGCAATCGCTCACAGCTAATTTCAGCCGTCTCATTCTGTGGACATTCTGATTGGTTTCTTTTGCTCAGCGTTCCTTAGCTTTTTCACGTGGATGTATTATTCAGCCGACGCATATTTATTATACCTGTTTTTATTTTCCTGGTTTGTATCATTCTCACTGTCAACTGTTCTGGCATTTGTTTAAAAGCATCACTTCTCCACCCTGATTGGACGCTACTCGTCGTTTTTAATGGTCGCTCACCAGAAGGTTACCCCCAGGGATTTACTCCGCAGACACTATTTTCTTTGCCGCAATTCATTGGCTCGTAATTTTGGAGATTCTCATTTGCTTGTTCCATTTTGTGTTTTCTCCATGCCTGTTGGACCTCATGCGTTTAGTAGTGTGGATTCGCCCTTGTTTGTAAAGCTATATAACTGGTGCCGTGCTGTAATAGAAAATCTGTTCATCCCGGCTCATCTTGGACTTCTTCTTGCGGTCGTGGGGTGAAGGCGTATTGGGTGTCCGAACGCAAAATTGCAGTCGAATCGGACGTCAGCTACATGATACAAGACGCAGTGTGTAACTTGCCAGTGAATGGTTTAATCGTTGCGCAAGCCACTAAACAGGACGCTGTGCTACACGAAGTATTAACCTATACAAGAAGTGGATGGCCAAAGAAGTGTCCGGACGAAGCTTTGACCCAGTTTTTCACAAGGCGAGGCACATTGTCGGAAGTTGATTCCTGTCTGTTTTTCGCAGATCGCATAGTCATTCCAGAAGTGCTCAGACAGCGCATACTAAGCGAGCTGCACAAGGGCCATCCAGGAATCGCCCGCATGAAGGCACTCGCTCGCAACAACGTCTTTTGGCCGATGATGGACAGCCAAATTGAGAATATCGGTCGATCCTATTCCAGATGCATCAGTGCATTCAAACTGCCGGTGCGTGTACCATTGCAATCTTGGTCGAATCCAGAATCTCCCTGGTCGCGCATACATGTTGATTTCACAGGACCAGTCGAGGGTGTGGAATTTCTTGTGATGTTTGACGCGTACAGTAAGTGGCCGGAAGTGATCCGGATGCAAACCACGTCCTCAAACAGCACGATCTCGGAAATGAGACATGTATTCAGTCAGCATGGCCTACCAAAAACCGTTATTTCCGACAACGGATCGCAGTTTACTTCCTATCAATTCTCCGAGTTTTGCGCACAAAATGGAATCGAGCACGTGAGGACAGCACCATATTATCCACAGTCAAATGGCCAAGCGGAAAGATTCGTCGATACCCTGAAAAGAACACTTTTGAAGTCAAAAGGCGAGGGAACGTTGGACGAAAGACTGGACCGGTTCCTACTGAATTATCGAGTGACTCCCAATCCCAATGCACCCGATGGGAAGTCACTAGCTGAGGTCCTAATGGGTCGCAGATTGAGAAGTACACTGGATTTGCTGACACCCAGGCGTCCTCTCCCACAAACAAGGAACTTAGCAATGGAGCAGCAATACAACAGGCGGTACGGAACACGGAGAAGGATGTTCAGAGTTGGCGAAGTTGTATCTGCAGCGGCTATTCAGGGACGGCGGATCAGCTGGATACCAGGACGCATCGTGCGACGTCGGGGACGGGTGATGTACTATGTTCAAGTTGGTGCGCAGGTATGGAGACGTCACGCAAATCAGCTGAAACTGCTGTGTACACTGGAAGGTGATGTTCAGAATGCCAACAGATTTGATGTTAATGAGTTGCTTGACAATGGCAAACCAAGTGCTTCTTCACGCCGAGAATTTCAAGCAAGGGAATGCCCGGAACAAGAAAGTCGGAACAGACCCCAACGAACAAGAAAATTTGTGCAGCCGTTTCAAGTGGACCCGCGTAGGAAAAGCTATGTTCCGTATAAGTAACTGACTTTTTAGAAGGGGGGATGTTAGGGAGCTGACTACTTAACCCTCAGTTTCATGAATTATGTTAGTTGCCTATTTCTTTGTTTGCGCAGTTACCTGCTTCTCTGCTACATTTTGGACACGCCGCTTTTCCTCAGCCTCATTCGCAATCGCTCACAGCTAATTTCAGCCGTCTCATTCTGTGGACATTCTGATTCGTTTCTTTTGCTCAGCGTTCCTTAGCTTTTTCACGTGGATGTATTATTCAGCCGACATATATTTATTATACCTGTTTTTATTTTCCTGGTTTGTATCATTCTCCCTGTCAACTGTTCTGGCATTTGTTTAAACGCATCACTTCTCCACCCTGATTGGACGCTACTCGTCGTTTTTAATGGTCGCTCACCAGAAGGTTACCCCCAGGGATTAACTCCGCAGACACTATTTTCTTTGCCGCACTTCATTGGCTCGTAATTTTCGCGATTCTCATTTGTTTGTTCCATTTTGTGTTTTCTCCATGCCTGTTGGACCTCATGCGTTTAGTAGCGTGGATTCGGCCTTGTTTGTAAAGCTATATAACTGGTGCCGTGCTGTAATAGAAAATCTGTTCATCCCGGCTCATCTTGGACTTCTTCTTGCGGTCGTGGGGTGAAGGCGTACTGGGTGTCCGAACGCAAAATGTCATGCGTTTTCGGAATTTCCCCACCCATTCTGCCTCCCCCTTGACTACCAACGGATGTTATGAATCTCACTTTGAAGAAGTTATTTTAGATATCACTGTAGTTACTACAGGCTCAAATTCTAATGAGTACTATGCTCAACCCTGCGTCAGAATGCATCCCGAATGGTGTTACTTCATATGCATTCACCGTGAAATAAGATTCACCTACTCCGTACCTTCGCGTATCTAAATAAACCTGACGTTGTCTTGATTACTGAAGCTGGGTACAGCACAAATGTGTCAAGTCAAATGATTTCAATTGACGGATATAAACTGATCAGAAGCGATCGACATACTGGAAGGGGTGGGAATGTATTATTTACTACTCACAAGACCTGTTTGCTTCTGAGTACACACTTCCGCTTAGCTGTACCTCTCTCGATTGCGCCTCGCTAATTTCGTCGTTCGGTGGGAAACGAGCTATTGTAGGTTGCATATATCGTCCAGCTGGGGTCAGAAAGTATGAAGAGATCCAATTAGTAAATATCTTTATCCACATAACGCAACTTACTAGGCAAAATAAGGTCAGTTGTGGGGACTTCAACGTGCTTGCTCTTTGATCTGATCATCGCTTCTTTCTTTCGAGCACTACTTTTCGGCACTCGACATTGCTACTTGGCGCCCGCCCTCACAAACGCAAGAGCACTCCCAGTTTGACCACCTAGCAATCAGCTACAGATGGCTCGGAAGCTTAACGGACTGCCGATCGTACTGGTCAAATTATCTAGACTCCGAGCACGCATTGGTTCGTGCTAAGATTTGCACGCTTTGCGGAGAATCACCCAAGCGCACTCACTACAGACTGGATGTCGCAAATATACAAAACCCTGCGATTTTAACCAGGTACCAAGCCTCACGGTCAACATTGCTAGGTTCAGCTATTGACGCTGAGTTCGATGCGCAGTGGGCGCAGGTCAAAGTATTAAGGCGCTGACTCATCCGGCTCCATACTGTCGTCATTTCGGTGCACACAGCTGCGCCCGCACTCATTTGACTCGGTTTCACGAGCTCTCTTCGACGGAATCAAGATCACAGCTTCATGCTTCTTGCAACACTGTTTACCTTGTCGCTACAGCATTTTTGGTAAAGTCTTTGCCTATCACACACAATACTACCTGAGTTTTGTGTGCACATTTAACACTTTAACATCGCTCAAGAGCTTGTTCCGCGCGCCTCCTAGCCAGCCAACATTCTACAACAATCCGACGATCAGTACTGTAGCTACAGCTCATTACTGCAGTCACCAGGTTCACGTAAACTGCAGTTGTGGATTTCGCCTTCGCTTACGCTCAGCGACCGTGTCCGTGTGCGCCCACAGACTGCGCCCACAAGCTAGCTCGCATTTAGCGGATCGATAAATATTCGTCACCCACGGACGGCTCCACGCCTGACCTGCAAGGACAGGACAAAACTGGACGACCAATCAAGAAGGTCCTGACAGTGGAAACTAAAAACGGTCAGTCTGTACACTCGTATTCTGTACATGTTTGCGGTTTAAATTAGGCACTGTAGAGTGGTTCTGTAACATTTTTTCCTGTCGTCCTGTTACGAATAATGCAGGGTAGACGCGCATGCTCTTATACGGTCTCCCGAAACATCAGTTGCCAAAATCCACTAAACCACCTGGACTGCGAAGTCGCTCGGGAAAGCCGGTTGATACACCGAACGATGCACTCTCTAAGCTCAAATGTATCCAAGAGGAGTTGGAAGGACTTAAAATAAAACTGGCATCTTATGATCACTTGGCGACAACACTCAAAATGCTGGAACCTCTGACTGTTCTACTGCAGACAACGGCAAGCCCAAATAGAGATTATTTAAAACCTGCCGGTAAGTCCCTTGATGCTGTTGCAGCAGAAGTGTTTAGTAAAACACGATGTGCTAAAAATGCAGTGGCTTTCAATTTGCCCGATAAAATGCCGGTAGAAACACTGCAAAAAAATCTTGCTTAAGTCAGGTAATGTGGTAGACACTCTGTGCATATGTACAAGGCTTTGTAAGAACGTCCAGCCTAAAAAGTATCCCGTACTCTTTCAATTTAGCGACGCATTGACGGCAAAATAGTTCATCAAAAAGGGCGGAAAACACTATATTTAGAAATTATTAAAAATACCTGTAGCTAAGGGTGTGGATGAGAGGATTGTCCTGTTCTTCGAGCCGGGCATTTCGGTTGCAGACGTTTCGTTACCAAACTAGGTAATATCTTCAGTGCGGCTATTCAGTCCTGATTCGCGGTCTCGCAAACCAATGTCAGATCCGAGTGACTATTGATTGTTGCCTGCTTCGAAGCAGGTAATCGGTTTTTGCGAATGCTACGAACTCTCATCCATCGCAACCTCTAATGCCATATGATTTTTTAGGTTACTCAGCGACAGCTCTGCCGCCTGTAAGAGAACTTCTGATGCACCAGAACGCCATCCTACAGGACTTGCAAACACTTGCTTTTTTCCTGTAATATATCATTGTTCATTATTCACCTAGGTTGCTTGTCCGCAAATACAATAGATCGTCACAGGATGCTCCCATCAATATGGGTACCTCCTCCGCCTCAAATTCCCTTGAACTACCCATATTCCGTCAGCTCGTAGGACTACCTAAAATCCACGGGGCTATAAACATTCTTCTTATTAATGCTCGCTCGCTAAACAATAAAATGCATTATCTCCGCCTTGCTACATACTTGTCGAACCCTCAAACTATTCTAGTTACTGAAAAATGTTTCACTGATCCGACACCAGAACCACATTACCATATCCCCGGATATATTAGCTTCACTAACAACCGATGCAACAGCCGGGGAGAGGTTGCGTGATATACATCGATGCAACAATTCCAACCTCACCCCTGGTTGAGCTGATGCTAAAGTACTTCGGTGACTGTTTGGATCACGGCTGAGATAAATCAGCGTAGCTTCCTTATAGGGTGCATCTACAATCCTGCACATATTGGCAAAACTGAAATCAGATTTCTCGCGGACATATTGAATTGCATGACAGACCATGCGGCTAAGTACAAATTAGTCGAAGGGACTTTAATATGGCAGAAGTATCGTGGCACAGTTATACATCCCCACTTAGGTTGTCTGAGTTTCTATCGACTATTTGTTCGCAAGGCTGGTCACAGCACGTTTCGTCGCCAACACGAAATGACAACATTCTAGATCTTGTCTTCACTTTGGGAATTCTCGATGGTAATGTCAAGATCCTGGACAAACTTCCGGGCAGTGATCATAATGTGGTGTTAGTCGATTGCACTATACCCACACCAAGCATCGAAGGCCGAGTACATTGATATATTCTACCGGTCATACCGTTCGGTCAACTGGGACGCGCTCGCAACGCTAATAACTTCAATGCAGTGGGATAGATTCTACCTCAGATGTGACCCAGATGTTGCCGCTAAAACTTTTTAGCATAATACAAACCAATGTTTAGATACTATCGCTCCAGTTCTGCTAAAGAAACGCCCCAACACTACTGCGGACGCTTGCGCCAGCATCGTTGCTAAAGAAAAAGTCAGCAAAATGGTCAGCTGCTATAAAAGTCCCATGACTTCACCATACAATATCAGGTCCATAATGTAACCTGCAAGTTAAAATCTGGTCGAACTGAGAGAATGTGTTATGAAGAACATCGAGCTCTTGTAGACTCAAATAAGCCGAAGGAGCTTATAAAGCTTCTCAGGAGTAGAGGAGGGTACAGATACAGCTGTATCACGTCACTTACAATGTATACCTCCACGTCAAAGGATGATCCTGTAATCATTATCAATCTTTTCAACGAGCATTTTAGTTTCTCCTCTCATTGTCATGCAAATGACCAAAACGGCTTACAGACGGCACGTTGTGGATAGTAGACTTTCCCATAGGAGACATAATGAAATCGCTTAGCGCCATAAAGTCGTCCTTTAACGGTGGTTCTGATGGTATTCCATCAGCTTTACTGAAATACGGAGGTCCGTATATTCCTATTCTTTTGCAGAACCTATTTACCTTGCCAAGGAAGGCCAGCACTGTTCCGTAGCACTGAAAGCACGCTGATGCCGTACCAAGATATGAAAAAGGCTCAAAACAGGATGTTGCAAATTACGGCCCGATTAGCCATACTTCCATACTTCTTAAAACTATGGAGATGATTATAAAGGCTACGACTTCCCAGTTTCTAAAATCCAGGAACCTAATCAGCCAATTACAACATGGCTTTATGAAACAGTGTTCTTGTCAGTCTTGCCAACTAGACTTTTTAAACCACATCACAAGCTCAGTCGACGGTGGTAACGCTCATACTGTCATATTCCTCGACCTGCAAAAGGCTTTTGACCAAGTGCCCCATAGTAGGCTTTTGGCCACTCTATCAGGGTATGACACTGCTGACCCTCTACTTTCTTGGTAATTCTCATACTTAACCGACAGAACCCAAGCAGTCAAGTTGGGCAATCACACATCAGGTCGCACCCCTGCGTCGTTTAAGGCAGCGTTCTGGGACCACTTCTCTTCTTGATGTATGTAAATGGCATTTTTGATGTTATTGTATATGGTAGGCCCTACATGTTTACAGACGATATAAAAATTGTGTACACATTTGATCCCAATAATCAAGAATACTTGTTTCGAAATATACAAACTGACCTGAATGCACTTGAAGTATGATGTTGTACTTCAAAAATGAATTTCGCCATCGAAAAGAGTAATGCCATCTCATACAAATGTGATATGAATGTCCAACCGCTAACCTTCTTCGGTAAACCCCTAGCATATGGTAACCAAAAAGAGACTTAGGGCTTCACTACTTCAGCAGCCTGAACTTCTCCGAACATATACAATACACTGTCACTAAAGCCAAGAAAAAATACATTGTTTCTCAAACTCTTTACCTTAACAAATGCTAAGCTTACATTGTACAAGACTTGCACACGCCCAAGGTTAGAGTACTGCTGTATGGTATTCGGTAATGCAAGACAGAGTGACACAGCGGCACTAGAGCGCGTTCAGCGTGCTTTTACAAGACAGATCCTGGGCTCTACTCAGAGGTTAACATACTCTGAACGTTGTAAATTGCTGATGTTGTACCCAATATGACAGGGTAGAATAAAACTAAACATATCGCTGCTTTCTGATGTAATTCATGGGCGCATTCATACACCTGGATACTCTTTCCAATTACGACACACTAAAAGTTACCTTATCCGTATTAAAAATTGCACACTTACCATTGCTAAGTCGCGCACCAACATGCGGGCAAAGGTTTTCCTCATTAGACATGCATTGATCTGGAACCGCCTATCACCGTCCATTAGGTCATGCACATCTCCTCACATGTTTCGTGTACAGATAGATAAATTTCTCACAGTCCCAAAAGCTATGCAACTTTTCAAGCTGAATATCGCTGAGACAGAGATTTATCAGAAGGGACCAAAGGGCATATAATGCATGTCCGTGATACCTCCCAGTGGTGCAATTGAAAGCTTCATTGACATCACAGAAGGCAAAAAAGATAGAAAATGGACCAAATTTTGGTGTCCAATCTTGCAAACTTTATTACTTTCTCTCCTTACCTGGCCATACCAACCTCAAGACCTCCATATCAACATGCTGGCTAAAGAGGGGCGTTAAACCGAATCCTCTTCTTAATTCATCAGATCACTGGGCCACGCCGACCTCGAGACTTTCATGCCCACATGGAAGTCGACGATGGAAAGTAAACCGAGTTCTCGTTTTCACTCCTTGGACCCCTGTCACATCCTCTCACTAACCGGCCATGCCTATCTCAAGGCCTCCATGACCACATAAATGCCTATGAAGAAGGTTAACCGAGTACTCATCCTCTTCTACCAGAGACTATTACACTTTCCTTTACAATCATCCGGCAAAGAGTGATGGTTTCTATTGCTAACTCTGTCATAGATACGCATGCGCGCGTATCAAGGTTCCAGAAAAGATAGATCTGCTATGCGCCTACCCAAACCAGTGGTTGAGTACCGCCTCCGCTACAGATCCCGAAATGGTGGCAGCCATATTGGAAATATATAGGAATACAAGCCTGACCTATTGTAATGAGACAATCTCGAATGTGATATCATTAGCTAACATGCATACTTCCCCCACGTATGTTTAATCACTGTTTGCTGCTGATCACATTATGAATGACATGTATCATATTTACTTCACAATATTTTAACTTTGCTAAAACGGACATAATAACAACAGTCCTCTCTGCATGCAAATCGATTAACCTGTCCACCGTATTATCTTTCCAACATGTCCCTTCCTCCGGGCCTCGTCCAAATGCTGCGGAGGAATATTCGCAAATCTCTGGATGCTTGGTGTCTGGATTGCGTTCTGCCGTATGACGAAACAAGCCAGCTCAAGCCGCTCCCGACTAATGTACTATGATAGCCTACACTGCGTGCCGAGCACCTGTACACATTTGACTTGCAAAAAATGCTACATTGCAATATCTTCGCAACCTAAAAATCTAACATGTGCTTGACACATTTCTTCTAAAGGGTCTGACTGACCGTATTTTTCCATTTAGCTGTAGCAACAAAAATTTGCGAAACACTTGTACAATTCGGTCGAACCAACATACTGGTCCGTGTCTCGCACTGTCGAGAAATAGACAAATTTATTTAGTTTAATTTATTTAAAGATGCCTTAGTTTTCGCCAGTATCGACACTTGTACATTTGTCCGTCACCCACCGAAGCACTGGATTTTCGCTGTCTCCTTGTCGCTGATGGACAAGCGACGATGGATCCCGACAGATCCCAGACACAGTGAAGAACGTCAATCCATGGGTCGAGAGTTGCGCAAAAGTCTGCAAATGAACAATGAACAATGAACAATGAATTTATACGGGTTAAGAAGCGTTGCTTTACAAGCCCCGTTGGATAGTTGGTGGGGATATCAACATAATAATTATGATGAAAAGGATAGTAAAATAGTTAACGCTTTAAATACGAAAATAAGGACTTATCGTTTGCTTCGCTGCAGTCCTGCGATCCTCTTAGATTCACAACATTCACAGTTAACAACACATAATTCCAGGGTAAACTCCAGATGCAGGATGGAGACGTAGTGTTAAGTAACAAAGTGTAAGTGGATGAGTGCATCGTCCAACCGTCTTTTAAATACTGTTAGTGTCGGTGCAGAGACGACCGATTCTGGGAGAGCATTCCACGGGTGACAGACACGGATGGAAAAGAAATTTCTGCGGCACTCCAGACGACTGTATTGTTCTGCGAGTTTTAATGAGTGGCCCTTCAGGTTTGTCTTGCTGCTGAGTTGCAGTAAAGGGCGGCACACATGATGTGGGTCTCGCAGAATCAAGTATGTCATAATCAGATCGCCTCGTAGCCTGCGATAGCTTCCACTGAACAATCCTAGTCGTCGCAGCCTCTCCTGGTAGGACAGATTGCGCATTCCAGTTACGTTCTTAGATGCCCGGCGTTGAGGCTGCTCCAGTGCATTAAGGTTGTGTTTCAGCCATGGATGCCAGGCTTGAATTGCGTATTCGACATGGGGGCGAACATACGCACTGAGCATTTGTCGAAATATGGAGCTGTTTATTTGTCCAAACGCCCGCCTCAACAGCCCGACGTGTTGCTTCCCGGTCTTCGAGGCCTTTTCGGATTGCCTGGAGCAACCCAAGTCATCTTGAACCAAGACACCCAAAGCACGTTCGACAGTTGATTGTTGCAGTACATCCGTTCCGAGTCGGTATGAGTAGCTGCCGTGATGTCGGATGGAAAGCACCTTGCATTTACTGACGTTGAAATGCAATAAGTTTTGGATCGACAAGTGATACACTGTATCTAAGTCACTCTGAAGCACATGTTGGTCGGCGTTCTCCTGGATCCTGCGCCAGATCTTGATATCGTCGGCAAACATTAGGAAGTTTGAAGCGATTCCCTGTGCAAGGTCATTAATAAACACCAGAAACAAACGTGGACCTAGAACTGAGCCTTGCGGCACACCACACTCCACTTGTATGGGGTCCGATAAAGAGCTCCGAACTCTGACCACTAATTGCCTTTGAAATAGAAAGTTGGCGATCCAGCTTAAAAGAGGGTCTCCGATCCCGTAATGCTGCAGCTTGGATAGAAGTATCCGATGGTCTAGACGATCGAAAGCCTTGGAAAAATCCAGGTAGATCACATCAACACCTTCTCCAGCGTCGGCTGCCTCGGTCCAACTACTGCGTGCAATGAGTAAATTAGTTGTACATGACCGCTGTCGACGGAAACCGTGCTGTTCAGGACTGATACGGTTGCAGTTTTCCAGATAGCACACCAGTGCACCGGCAACTATGGATTCCATGACCTTGGAGAGTATAGGAAGAAGGGTTACTGGGCGGTAGTTGGAGGGAGCATATCTGCTTCCACCTTTGTGAATCGGGCTTATTATTCCAAGCTTCCACATGGCGGGAACTTGGTTCCGGTCTAAGCAGTGCTGAAAATACAGCTAAATGTCCTGCCAGTTGGTTTGCTGCTACTCTCAATGCCTCAGGACGAATGGCGTCGACACCCGGCGAGCTGTGTTTGCGTAGAGAAGTCAGCTTTTGCAATACAGCCTCCGCGGTAAAAGTGATGTGGGTTAGTCCTGGTGAGCAGAATACAAAGCTTGGTAGATCGCTTGGTGGCAAGACCACCGCGAAGCATGGTGGTGTGAACGTGCGTGAGAGATGGAGCTTGCTAGTCTCTCTGATAATACCAGAACCCTTTTCCATCTCATTCGAGTCACCGAAGGTGCTCGATCTGGTATAAATGAAACAATGTGCGAAGTAGATTCCATCTGAATCACCAATCTTCAATGACGGTTGGAGAGATGGGCCGAACATTTTGGCTCGCAGTTTTGTTGGCCCCAGCTCCATCTGCTACCTCTGGCGCTAGCACTGGTGCAGAGTGGCGTACCCCCACTGATCCTCCCTCTTCCCAGGAAATCGTGCAGGATCCTCGCCACATAGAGCCCTCGCCCCTGATGGTCTTCCTCCAGCTCTTTTTAAAGATGGTGGCGCTTCGCTGGTTCGCAACCACACTGCTTTATTCTCGAAAGTTTAGTCGAAAGAAGAAGTTCCATCCTCATGGGGTGAATCGATAGTCGTCCCCATAATAATAATAATAATAGGTATATTTCTCACAAAGGTGAGACACGTTCCAGAGACCCTGGACCGATCATTATGTACAAGTTTTCTCTGAAACTGAAATTGTTTATCGGATGCGAGGAGATTCGTATTGAGTGGGATTGGATTCAAGTTGTAGTTTATTCTTATGCAGATCCAACTTTCTTCGGTAGCAAGTATCTCATAGTACCGTTGAACGAGTTGTGGTCCGGATCAACGTAAATAGAAGGGAAATAGCAAGTATTAGTGCGA
>CALYDF020004209.1:0-20518 GCA_944474145.2 Dicrocoelium dendriticum
CTAGCACTTGGTACAGAGATTCAAAACTTTCCTTAAACATTAGCTTGACCGATTGCAGCAACCTGTCGTGATTCAAATAATAAACTTTTCAACTTGGGCTGCTCCAATCATCGTGATTAAGAACTCGAATGGTTCTCTTCGCTTAGGTGCAAATTTTTCAGCTGATCTGCATGATGCACTGCAACCCCAACAATATCAGCTTCCACTTCCTGATAACCTGTTCGCGAAGATTAATGGTGGTAAATGTCCGCGACCTTGGATCGGGCAGATGTATATTTGCAACTAGAAGTTGAATCTGAAAGAAGAAAGCATCTCCCGATCCACTCTCATCGTGGTCTGTACTAATACAACCGTCTGGCATTTGTAGTTGAAACCCCACCCGCAATATTTTAGCAAGTCATGAATGTCATGTTGACTGGAGTAACTGTAGGTACAGCCTAGTTGGATGACATCATCAGAATAGCCGCCACACATGACGACTGGTTGACGTGAAGATGTGAAACAAGTATTATGGATTCCGTTTACGTGCAGACAAATGAAAATTATCCTTGAACTACAGTAAGTTCCTGGGCTTCGTGATTACTAAACGCGGTCAATATCCTCTGCCTGGTTAGTATTCGTCAAATGACTTTATTGGGAATGCAGACGTCTTGTCCAGGTTAATCGATACTAGTCGAGTTGTGTCTGAGGATGCTGTTATTGAAACAACCATAACCGACACGGACACCATCCACATGATACGCGATGCCGTGAGTACCTTGCCGGTAAAAGCAAAAATGGTTTAGCTAGTCACAAACCAAGATATATTGCTACAGGAATTATTGACTTACACGAGACAAGGCTGGCGAATGGAATACTCTGACGAATCCCTTATACAGTTTCTCACACAACGTGACGCTTCATCCGAAGTCGATTTTTGTATTTTTTTCGCGCATCGAATTGTCATTCCCGAAGTACTCAGGCAAAGCGTGCTGAGGCAATTGTATATGGGCCACCCAGCAATCGCCCTCATGAAGGCACTTGCACTCAGTCACGTGTTTTGGCCCATGATGGATAGTCAAAGAAAAAACATTGGATATTACTGTTCTAAAATTGCAGTGTTTCTAAGTTATTGGTACAAAGAACATTGCAAACTTGGCCATTTCCGGAATCACTCTGGTCGCGGTACCGATAGATTTTGTAGGACCATTTGCGGAGATTCTTTTCATATTTGTTGACGCATAGAGTAAGTGGCCTGAAGTTATTGTGATGCAAAACACATCCGCAAACAGCACGATCCCTGCGCTGAAGCGTGTTTTCAGTCAGTACGGTCTACCAAAAACAATCGTATCGAATAACGGATCACAGTTCACATCGCATCAATCCGCTGAGTTCGGCGCACACAATGGAATCTAAAACATTTGGACTGCCCCATATCTTTCTCAATAAAATGACCAAGCAGAAACTTTTGTCGATACCCTAAAACGGGCATTGTTAAAATCGAAGATAAAGGGGACTCTGGATGAAAGATTGGAAACACTAAGAAGGAATTTACAACAAAATCTCGGAATTAACCATTAAATGGGGACGGGATTCAAACGAACGAAAAATTCTTAACCTCGACCGGTTGCTTTTTACGCATCATAAGGCCACGTTTCTCAGTGATAAGCCTGCATCTAATTGTAAATACTGTAATGTAGTTTTGAATGAAACGGAACGTTGATTGTTAAAGAAGGGTGTGGTATTTACTATCAACAAGCCTAATACGTACGCAAAATTCATTATTTCTAGCCTTGAATGTGTGGTGACGCGGTTAACAAAGGTTAGGGCGGATAATATCCGTACGCAACTAGGTAGTGTTACTAAATCTCCAAAACCGGGGAACACATTAGTATACCAATTAACCTTATCGAGCTAAAAACCTTGGAGAAAGGTAGTAGTTACATAGCTTGTTAAAATAAAGCTATGATGCGATGGATAACTCGGATTATTTGCAAATACGATACAGTATTTGTAGACAGGACTGTATAAGTCAATTGAGAATAGAACCGTAACGACGGTGATACGTAAGAGCAAATCGGAGTTTGGCAATGATTTTAGAGTGGTAAAGGACGCTTTAGTGATAGGTACATCCCATAGTCTCTATCCAAAATCGACTGTGACTCCTAGGCTTTATAGGCTACATAACGTATATAAGTCTGAGGTTCCCATACGGCCTATAGTCAATTGTATATGCTCTCCGACACACGAAGTCACTAGATATTTGGCTGGAAGATCGCAGCATCTAACGAGACGAGTGAGCAGGTTCGTGAATAACTAGTACGAATTTGCCCAAAAATGACAGCGCTCACCAATGAGTCTTATGAACTAATGGTAAGCGTTGACGTCATTTTACTTTTTACTAATGTGCAAAAGAGGACACGCTAGAGGTAGCAAGACACTAGCTAAACGAAGACAACACATTGGTTGAGAGACCAAAACTTCCAATTTATCAAATGGTGCAGTGCATAGCATTATGCCTGAACATGTTCTATTTCGTTTTCCAGTCGAATCTGTACACGCAATAGCAGGGTCTGGCCATGGGCTCGCCGTTATCCCCTGTATTGGAGAATTGTACAAGGGGGGCTTCTAGAAGTCCGTAGTAAATTCCAGTTGCTCACTGAAAGTTTGGTGGCGTTGCATAGATGCCACATGTGTGAAAATAAAATGGGATCAAAAAGGAGGTCTTTCTTAACCATATAAACTCCATTGATGCGAGGATAACTTTCACTGTGGACTCGGAGTCGTACGGTGGTACAATAATTTTGCTTAACTGTCTAGTTCCTATAAATGGAAGAAATTTGCAAACCGATATAACCTAAGCCAACAGATGCCGATGGGATACTCCATTACACTTCAATTCATCCAGGTTGACCTTGGATGTTCGAATCAGACTGAGGCGGCCTAAAGGAATGGCATCCAACACGTAGGCCTCCTGAACCATGCACTCGGACGATTCGACCCTTCGATTTTTCCACAAATTCTCGGCTCATACATACCGCCACATGTGGAATACGTAGTACAGGTTCGGCAGCCATGGATGAAGAGAGATATCACCTTCTTGGAGATACCCCAACGCCGGGCAACCAGAGACGTCAATGGTCTGTATAATTTGCCGTATGAACAAAGGCTTCAAATGCTTGGTATCTTCAGCGGACAATATCGGCGATTGTGCAGAAACCTCATTTTGGCTTACAATATTTTGAGAGATTCCAATCAAAGGTGCCACCTTTTGCCAAAGCTCATTCACTAAGTGCAATTTGAGAGGCCATTATATCAAGCTGGCACAGCAGCAAAGTCGTTTAGAATGCTGTCGGAATTGCTTTTCCGTACGAGTTTGCAGAAAGTGGAATGCCCAACTGGAATCGGTCATATGTGCTCCCACGATGGCAGAGTTCAAATCCATGGTTGATCTTGCAGTTATTTCGCTGCACCATCTTACATGACCCATTCCCCATGGATAAACACAAGTGTCTGTAACAGTTTTCACTGGCGGTCAAAGCCTAGATTTTGTTTTATGTTTTTCACCTCCTGCATGTGTACACCAGAAGGAGACACGATGTTTACCAACATCCAATTTGCCGTTATTCCGCATGGATTTACCTTGGATTTACTGTCTATACTAGGTATACTTCAGTGAGTTCACTGTGTAACACTCTTTTGCTAACCATTTTTACGTTTCAAATTTTCACCATTACCATTCTACGGGACCTGTTAAGCATTGGTTTATTTTATCCGTATGGAACCATTGTTCCATTGGCCACACAGGGATAATTTGTGAGGTGCTTCATCCAGTAAGTGCATCAGTCCAATGGAGGCGGAAAATAAATTAAATACTTTTCGTACTTATTCCTATGGGACCGAGTTGGTCTGTGTTGTGTGTCTTGCTGCCGCGTAAGTGAGTAGGTTGGAGTTACTTACTCAACCGTCCATACATGCCGCGTGCTAGTCCGCACCTATCATACAGTGAATGAGCTAACGTGTTGTTTGCACGTCCGCGTGTGCATCACGTAGTTTGTTGGCTGAGCGCAGTCTAACTGCTGCACAAACCGATGCAGATGTTCTTAGTATCCTTGTACTGATTTGCAATTAATCAAGACGATGAGCACGCATTTGTGCGCGTGCGCCACTGGATGCAACTTGATGTGCTTATGAATTAGGTGGAATCTTCTTAAGGAGGAGCTTGATTCCGTTATGGATTGGCTTGAGTCGTAAAAGGTATAGTGAGCGTCTCTTGCGATGCACTGCATTTGTCGCGATAAAATTAGCGCGCTTCAACATCGATATTGCGGCACTCAGTAAAACCTGGCTCGCTAAGCAAGGTAAGGTGCATGAAACAGGTTTTGGCTATACGTACAACTTGGTGAGAACCACCACCTAAGCACCATGGAAACATGTGATCGGATTTGCACTTTCCGATCGCCTCAATAGCCAGCTGATGGGTGAACCAACAGACATCAGCGCGCGACTGATGACTGCTCGCTTATGACTCGGAAGATGTAAGTTTTCCGTGTTTATAAGCACGTCCGACTTGTGTGTGACGCCAATTTGCTAACTGATATGGACATGCTCTTGGATGAAAGAACGAAGGCAGTGTATTTGCTCGTTTGGTAAGCCAAGCCCGGCTGTTCTTTCGCTGAGATGAGGACGGTATTGTGAGCAGAATGTGAGAAGAAAGATGATAGACAGCGAGCAATGGAGCTATTTCACTCAGCCTGATGGGAGAAACAGGAGGATTTGATGGTGTTTTCCGAGCAACTGGACAGACGTTGGGCGATTTGGCTCTCGAGTTGGAAAGTACCACACGCAAATGGCTATTCAAGCAGCAATTTGTGTAATGCCTGCCAAATCCACTCTATGACAAGGTAAACTTGGCAGCCATGGTTGGAGAGAGAACGGAGGAGGAGCCCTTTGGCGGTTACCCATATTTTCTCGAAGCGAGTGAGTTTAAGGAGAGTAGTGCTTTCCGAGTTGGAACATACAGTAAACCAACGGTACGGAATAGTGAAGAAGCTGTTGTCGAGGAAGAATCTGAGAGCGATTTCAAAACGCAACGCTAAAGCAGCACCATCTATATGGTGTTATTATTCGCCAGTTGCAAGAGAAATATAAAGAACAACACCAGGCGTTTTACTCGGTTTGTTGATATTACCAAGGAATTTGATACGGTTAAGTGCGAGGTATTGTGTCTTGTGTTGGGGAAGTTTGGCTGACCGAGAAAGTTTTTAAGTTTATTTAAATGTCTGCAAAGTAGTGTGTAGGTAAAAGGATAGCAGACTGCAGAGATACCTCAGATGACTTTGCAGTTATTTCTGGTGTGAAGCAAGGCTGTGTATTAGATCCTGTCCTGTTTAATATTTATTTTCGTGCCAGGATGTCATGTGCTTTGATGCGGCTTGTGATTATGGTGTTCGTGTGGGACACGGTATTGGTGCTTGGTTGCTGAACGTCAGTCGTTTCGGTGCACAAACCCTATTCCGTGAAACAAGTATACTTATGTTGCTGTTCGCTGACGACTGTGCTTTGTTTGCACACAACGCAGATATGTCTCAGCACATGATTAGTGCTCTAACTTCGACAGCGGCCAATTTCGGGCTCACAATCGACACAAGCAAAACGGTCTGCCTCTTTCAGCCTTCACCGGAGGTGCAATCTTCAATATTTCCGTAAATCAGCATTGGTATCGAAGTACTGGAAACCACCTCCCGCTTCTGCTACCTTTGGTGTGTGTGGTGTCGAATGATCCAGCAGATACACAGTGAGCTTCGTATCCGCGTCTTGATGGCAGCGGCGGCATTCGGAAGCTAGAATACCGCGTGTGGAACAACCACCAGCTTACCGGTGGCGCGTAGCGGATGGTTTAAAAATCCATGGTGCTGTCGGTTCTTCAGTACAACAGCGTACCATAGACGGCGTACCGACGGGATTTAAGATATCACGCGCGGTCGCAATAAGAGTGTTTTTGACGGATTCCGCGCACCTGTTGGTGCGATAGAGTTGCAGACAAGGAGGTGCTGCGCCGAAGTGAGTGCAACTTTGTTTAGTAACCAAAGGAAGCTCGGTCATGTGTGGCAAATGGAATCGGCGCGGTTACCGAAGAAGCTGTTAGATGGTCAGCTGACTTTGGGGAAACGGCTTGTAGGAAACTGAAGATTCGTTACCAGGACATGATTGATGTGCGCCTATCGCGTTCTAATATGATTGCAAGTCAATCGAATAAAAGGCGGTTGATGGGCATGCATTGCGCGATCTGATCAAAAAGGCACTTGCTGAACCGTTGCCGCTCACAACAGCTACTGCTCCGAAGTTTGCTTGTCTGACAGGGATGTAATATCTTCCAGCATACCTATCATGAATTTACTAATTGGTGCTACCTGGAACGAGTGCATCCCTGAGACTGAAGATTTAGCAAAATAATTGTTTATTTTTGGGTTTGCGAAACGGTGGGCAAAGATTGCGACACCCAACGTGCAATCCCCTTCAAAAGAGGCCCTGTGTGGTTTCCGCTGCAAGATGTCTTCAACAGGATTGTTTAGTTTTCGACTGGGAGAGGCCGAATCCAAAAGCATGTGAAGAAGAATCTAGCAAATCGCGTGCGCAGTCATTTGACAACAGCAAATAGGTAGTGATCCAGCTAGTTGAATTAAGGGCATTTAACAGAAGGGAGCAATTAGTTGTAGAAAATAGGTAATGGGAAATTTAGCTAGAATAATTGATATCGTCAGGGTTATCACCAATCACAGCATGACACTGTGTGCTCACCGTAAAGACATTCAAGGTGACAATGGCGGCCAACAGATAACGGAACCTTTCAGCAGTTGTAAATTTGTCGTCCAAGTGTGAGCCTGTTCTTTGCGAACATTTGGTAACAGTACATCCGGGAAGGAATATCAGCACCTTTTCTTTGTCACAATATCCTCACAATTAATTGGTGAGCAAGTTGGTAAAATCAGGTGAGAGAGAAATATCTTAGGTCAGGTCAATGAAATATGTTTGCTAGCTTTTCGATGACCCACCCGATGTACCTCATAGAACTAGGATGAAGAAAAATGAGTGGGTGTAGAGTTGCTTCTCAGTTTCGTGGAGACCAGCATCAAAAAGGCAGATGAAGTTACTGCACTGGCTTTGCGAGAAACGGAGAAGAATGAATTCCCGTTGATGACTGTCGTGGACAGGCATTTGACAATGGTGCTGTTATGGATCGTTAACAAATGAGTGTCTAGAGACATATACGTGAAATCAGCTCAAATTATACATATGTGTCACGCACAAACCATGCTGTGCGTTTATGTAGCTTCCGCGATGGTTTACTCTGTTACCTAGTTTGTACGGTGGACTAGCTATTACCATTCTTCGTTCATCTAAATCTTACTTGAATGTCTTACTTCAAGGCACCGGTCTAAGTATCAGATGACTGTAAAACATAAATGATGTAGTCGAGCGGGTGCTGTGAATACGGTGGTGAAGAAATACTCAGAACTCGTTACTTCAATGACTAATTACACAGAAAAAGGAGGGAATGCAATCAAATATAAGCTACGTTTTTACTTATAAACTGGGTACTTTGGTTTATGCTTATTTCGTATATTATCATTTAGGGATCTGCTCTCATAGAATTAAAGGATGCATAGGTATGCCAAAATAAATGAGCTGGATCTGCTAAATTTTAGCAATCTTAGAACGCTAAAAGTTGCCTTTTTCCGAGTAGAGGGAAAATGGTACACCTTGACACAGAAGAATCGAAAAAAACTTCGCTTATTTGTGGATAAGCATGAAGCGTCGAATCGGCTAAATGAAAGAATGGACGGTAGATAATCGTTGGATATATCGATAGGATTTGATGAACAACTAAAACGGGTAGGGCTGTCTACCAAAGATATTTAGATAAATGAAACGCCAACAATGTAAGAAAATTAATGATCTCAAGAACAAAATGCCTTTCTACACCGTTAACTCAGCTTCATTATTAGTATGGTTGTTCGTTTAGTAAATTCAACGAATATATACAAAAATACAGAATCCTTGCCTAAAGAAGAACATTGCGTGTATTGTAAAGCCTACATTCAAATAACCATTCAATTGGCCTTCTGAGGTTTTGCACCTCATACCGAAACACCAACTGGAGAAGCTTTTGCGCATATATATTGAGGAAACTGATAACGTAACCAGCAGTAGAAGCGCACTCTAAAATATAAGTTCACAAAGTGCTACGTTTAATATTCAAGAAAGCTGACAAAGCTCAAGAAGTTGAAGCATTCAACATAAAGAAAAATAATTGACTATGGGGAATGTTAACAACTCTACTGCCACAAGTAGCGAGCGAAAATATTACCTGCAAATCTTCTTCACCAATACAAGTACAATGAAAGTACTGAATGTACGGGAACTCTGTATAATTGTAGCTTTATATTCTGTGACATAAAATAAAGCATTCAAGTGCTGCCCAAGATTATGAGGGGGTACAGATAAACAACCGCACAGGGGCGGCCGATTTACGTTCGTTCCGGGC
Organism: Dicrocoelium dendriticum; assembly: GCA_944474145.2. Classification (NCBI taxonomy): domain Eukaryota; kingdom Metazoa; phylum Platyhelminthes; class Trematoda; order Plagiorchiida; family Dicrocoeliidae; genus Dicrocoelium; species Dicrocoelium dendriticum. Next base: position 8,528 of record CALYDF020004209.1, read on the forward strand.
GGCCGAGTTTATGCAACGCCACTGCGAGCATCTGGTAACTTTAGGTGCAATGCCACTGGCTATTGGCTGTGATGGAATGTGAAACAAATGTCAGCTCATTCCGTAAACGGGATTTGTTAAAGGAATAACGTGTGGCATGCTCAGACCCATATTTCCACAGTGCCGCAACTTTATTCTATTACGCACCTGCTGACCCAACGCTTCGCTAGTGTCATCCGCGTCCTGCCACCTGTCATTGCCCTGGGGATGAATTGCTCCCGAGCATTTGCGTTCGGTACCACATCGCCCCTCCATGCATAGATTTCGCTCAATAACTGGATCCGACTTGCTGTTGGCTGACTTCGTACAACCAGTGAGGCAGCTACGCGCAAGCAAGCGCAAAAGCAACCAATGACGCATGGTCGGGAATAATTGTAAGAGTATTAGATGAAGTCGAATTTCTCACGGCTAAATTTGAATGTCCCATGGCTGAAAGTGCCTTTTAGAAATTGTGTAGTTTGGACTTCGTTTTATCCAAACTCTTAATACCTGTACTTCAGTGTACCTTAATTATTTAGTCAGCTCAAGTCAGTAGTTATATAGGTCTCGTTAAACGTATTTTATTACTCTGTCCTGAGTCGTATTCCTATGGTTTAACTTAGATGAACGCTATTCGGGCGCAGACGGACGACACCCAAGCCCCTCCGCTCTCTGCAGCACACACAATTGCTCAAACCCATGTGTTAGTTCGAAACGTATCATCTTGTATTTGCTCCTATACAAGGAGGATTACAACTAGCATCCATCACATTCCTAACAGATAACTTGGTTTAATTGGTTCAACCGCCCACAATCCCAGATGAAATCCAAGCGTGATCCTAGTCGACCCATGAAAGCAAAATTATTTCACCGTTTCCCATTTGCGCATTTAGCAACAGTTAAACGTGCTTTCTTTACCCAACGGATCAGGCTAGATCACCATTAGCCTTTCCCACCATGAACCGAACTTGTCAAGACTAAAGTTTCACCCCAAAAAGCGTTTTCCTTTACTCAACATGTTTGCCGTTACTGTCTAGCGGTAGCCTCCGATACTACCGGCACATACCTGAGATAGCTGCCAGCACATTCCTGCTTTTTAAGCATTTTTAAAAAGTCTAGCCAAGTATACATTTATTAAGCTGTTAGTTTAGCAACGCTTTTAATACCAACCCCCTTATATGCAAACCTATTTAATGATGATCTAAACAACACGGCCGTAATGACTACTGTTCAAAGTTTTATTCACCTACATCATGACGACACTAATCCGCCTTAATCCTGCTTACTCTCTTAGGTCCTCAAAATCTACTAATTGTAAAGCACAAAATTTGGGTGTAGAAAATGTATTAGTTTCGCTTCCTTTACAGCGAATCCATAGCTACTGTGGTGAATTTTCTCCTAGTATCTAAACTACACTAGACCGCAAACGCTGCCGAGAAACACATGCGAAACCTGACTAAATTCGTAGCGGAAATGGTAGAATACAGCGATCCTTATATAAATGTCGCACGTCAACGTCAAAATAAGCCTTGCGCAACATCGTAGAATACGCCACCCCAACGAATACAATGCAAAATGCATGTGGTGTTTACCTGCGCTCCTATGTAACTAAGCGGACGTGGACGACCCGACCCTACCTAATGATGCCGATGCTGTCATTCAAATGTCACTATTCTCAAAGACTTAGCCAATCGTCCACAACAGTACTTCTCTGCCCACTCTGAGGGATTATTAGAAGACGTGCGAGATTTAAACAACAGAAACTCAAAGATGCAGGAGCTCCGACTATAACGTAGACCATACCGAGCATTGATCCACGTGCCTCCACAACCGCGGGAGAAGGCGCTCTATCCAATCATTATCAGACGTCACGACAGGTCAACACCTTGGCATCATTGTCGATGTCATCATCTTCTGAGAACTTAACCGTTAGAAGATGCATAATGGATATATATCTTTCAATTCTCAGTCTCCTGCAATGGTTTCATCATTGTTTGTTTCTTGAAAATTGTTAAAACGCATCATTCCTGTACTTCGATTGACTGACCTAATTCGTTCAAAATAAACGCTATTTCAGGAGCACATATTAGCTTATGCCATTTCCTCGAACTCGCTTAATTATATTTGTCTTTTGCAACTTCGCATTCGCTCGTACTATTCGTCATTTCTTAAATGTACGTTGAACCCGATGTGCATTAGTAGCCTAACTTTATGTACTGTTATACGCTAATATAAGGAAGCAGCGTTTTCAAGTATACAACTCGGTCCTGGCTCATCTTCGTGTTTCTCTTGCAATTGTGCGGGTGTGAACAGTTAACGGCGATACAACACTAAAAATACATTTTCGTCAGTGTCACGAAGTTGCTTTCGATGACGCCGGCACAAGGTAACTCGATCATGATACCAGGAAGAGAGCTGTGCACCCCACCTCCTAAAAGAAGGTAGGTTGTAATATGATTTGAATATGCGCAATGAAACCCACATGGATGTGGTTGTAATTCCCTTAATACGCGAGAAAAATATACAAGGAAATTGACTACGCTCATTCAGGTGCAGTTTTCTTGGCCGGCGGGACACGTAAAACCAATTGTAGCGTTTTACAAACTGTTTGCTGAAACTGATAATATGCACGTTGATTTATCAAGCTAGGTTGAAGTCAGGATGTAACGGATTATACGACGTAATGTAAAGTTTCGAATGCATCGTCGGGACCTATTTCAATATTGTTAATGTGTAAAAAGAAACAACGCAAGCAGAGATGGCGTCCAATATCTGGCACCCGCAAAGTGAAACGTAATTTTAGTGACAATCTAACTGGTTATTCTGTTTGATCACCATTAGCTGGTGACTTCTCAGAATCGTATTGTGATTCAATCTCGTATGATTACAAGCATAAAGTGGATCGCTTAGGATAACATATACCGTTGTCAAATCGCCACGCATGCGTAGAATTTGTCCAATGTCGACCCCAAGGGTTTTAAACCTCGGTTGGTAAAGAAGATGAAACAAACCTATTAGGTACATGGTAGCTTTACGTCCTGACAGCTAAACTGTGCTGAGATCTTGTTAATGCCACGGATGCAAAGCGTGAACAGCGTATTCTGAATGGGGTCTAATATAGACATTTAGTATCTGAGACAAGACTGATGGGTCAAAATGCATGCACGGTCTCCGCAAGAACGCCAAAGTATTGATTTTATTCTTTGAACACCTACATGGCCTGAGTTGAAGAGGCAAGTTTCTTTTGTACTCTCACACATAGCTCGCATCCAGTCTAAACACGCTGAACAGATTGATCACACAGCATGTGCTTGCAATTGAATTGATGATGTATGGTCCATATCTTACACTTGTGGTGTTGAAATGAAGCGGAGTCTGAGCCGCCCATTCGTACACCCATTCAAGGTCCTGCTGGAATGCTACTTGGCAACTCATATTTGATGGGTCGCCATGTACTGAGATCATCAGCGAAGAGTAGGGGATTGAAGTGATCAATTGCAATATCGTGTCTGCCAATCAGGAGCAGACGTGGGCCAATTACTGAGTCCAGTGGCACTAAGCACTGAACTACGTTAGGGTCAGAGATGTCACTGTGTGCTCTCACATTCAGATGTTGTTGAATCAGAAGGTTGCCTATTTACCCGATAATTCGCTTAATAATCCCACAGCACTGAAGCATGTGAAAGAGGATGCAATGGTTTAATCGCTTAAATGCTTTTAAGGATTCCGGATTGAATGCGTCAACATCTACTTTACTGCCAACAATTACATCCCAACTGCAGCGAGCAAGCATCAGGTTCGTTGTGAAAGGCTGGCTCTGACAAAATACATGCTGTTCTTGTTCTATTAATTTGCATGATTATAAATGATTAATTATCGCCTCTGCAATACTAGACTCCGTGACTTTGCATAGCACCGGCAGCATAGTTAGCAGACGATAAGTGCCTGCATCTGTATGGTTTCGTATTTCTGAAGCGGAGTGACGATTCCGTGCTTCCGCATTGTGAGAACACATATATCGTCGAGACATTCCTGGAAGAACCTAGGTATTGTATCCTCCAAATATAATTCTGCTGACTTCAGCCTCTTTGAATTGATATTATCAACACCAGGAGAAGTATGTTCGCTTTGAGGCTATATCTTTTTTGCATATCTGTAGCACCAAACGAGATGCGACATAAGCCTGGAGTGGTACAGCTTGTGAGATCTGTATATGTGACTTAAACCTGTGTTGGATGTTTGGTGTTACTTGAAGACGTAGGACTTCGGCCGGTTCCTTATTATTTTGTGCCGGTCCGCTTGGCGTGCAATTGAAAGAAATACCTCGCTGCACGTTTACTAACATGCATGCAAACAGCTTGGGATTTTAGGATGATTTATTAGCTATATCGTATTGATGATTTAGCTTATCTCGCGTAGCAATCTCAGGCAATTATGTAGCTGGTTGATATAGGCAACCGATGTTTCGGTACGTAATGACTGCATGTAATTTCGTCAGTGAATCGCTTGTGAACATGCACTACAGCGTCCTGCTGCGTATGAATGGATTTAATTCTTTTGTATGCAGAGCAATTTTTCGAAGCAATGGATATATTTGTTTGCATTGTGGAAAAAATCGCAAAATGCGGATTGGGGAGATAGTTCAGCTTGAGAAAAACAAACCTTTGCATTAACGTGTGTGATCAGAACGGTGTAATATGTAATAAGTCGAGTGTCAACGGCCTTTTCTGCAGAATACTCTGCATAATATATGTAGTTAAATAATGGGTTGTTTGATTACTCTGGCCTAAACGGCTAGCGTTCCATACCCTTTCCATCATAAGCTCCTCGTTAGTCAACATTAGATAGAGAATAATTTTACTGTTCCCTGTCAGGAATCTTTGAGGGCGGGAACTTTGTTGTACAGTGGAAAGCCAAATATTATATTCTGCAATTATCTTTTGAATTGATCCTCTAGACTAACTGGGGGTTCTAGGGTGTGCATATAAAGGTTACCATTCAGTAGAATGTGACTATGTGTCTGTGGGAGCATAGGAATCTAGGATATTTCTAATTTCTAACCTGGATGAAAGGGACGGTACAAGAAACCTAAATAATATTTGCCACCACGACGTAGGTGATAAGGATAACAATGTGCTTTAACGAACTGGATATATAGTGCTTTGCTTAGATCAAGATGTAGCTCATTGCAAAAATAGAGCAGTAAACTGCCTCCTCAACTCGGCCGTCGTTGTACGGTAAATGTAGTAATATTTGGCTGGCTGTGATAAATTTAAGGACCTCAGCCCCCTTAACATAATGAGGTCCCGCCATCTTGATCATGACGTATGTAAATCACTTGTTATTTACTGAGAAGTTATTTTGCGTTAGTATAAAAACAACAGTACCTCATAAGTCAAAGTCTATTGGTGGACGTCAAATGTGTGTTTAGTTGAATGCAAACCGATTGTCTGCCGAACGCTGAACGTTTTTTCGCGTATGACATTTATTCTTGAATTTTGCCAGATTGCATGTTAGCACAGTGCACTCCAAATTGAAATGGCGCCGAGTGTAACTGGTTTTATTACAACGCAGGACTGTGAAGATGTACGTTTTAGTGATGTTGCAGTTTCCGAAGAAATGTTGCGCGGTCGTGGCCGTACGCTACTCGCTAAAGGCTTATACCTGTTGGAAACCTAGAGCGAAGCTTCAAACAGCTGTCTGACATGTCTTCCGCCATTCTTTCGAAGTAATGTACTACGTTTAATATTTTTGGGTCTCAGGATTGTAGATAGGAGGTGAGTGAATTCTACTTAGTGATAAACGTTAACGAGATCTAAAGATAGTGCCCTGCGGATGTTTCACCATTGCTATCGGCTTTGTTTTCTCTCCGTAATAAAGGAAACCTGTAGTCCAGGAAGGCCATGGACGAACAGGGATTTCTTTTATTTTTCGTAGAAGAGCCACCATGGACTATTTTTCTTGTCACGCTATCGCCAAGGTATTTCAGATAATATGCGTTCCCTGCGCTGTGTTGCGAAAATGAGTTGCTAATTGTACGTTAGTCTCTGTGTCCTCAGTGGGATTTAATGACACTGGAAGTAACTGAATTTATCCGTAGTGCATGGATGTTGGGTGACTTGTAGCAAGACTTGAGGTAGTGGACTCAAGCCGAATATAATATAATCACAAATGGAATTCCACAAGTTGCAATCATGTACCCATTTGAATTTTATGTTTCTACATCCGGAATAAAGTACGATGGTGCACAAGTCAAGGTGTTTCTATTTAGCGTAGGTCAAGTTTTGTTGCTTGTACCTTGTGTTGTTTGGCGGGAACGACCCTTAGTACATTGTTGTTCTGTTTAGCAAATATCGGCTTGAATGTTGTGACTGGTAACTGAGCTTGTTTGGCGGGCACTAAAATATGTTGTGGAAACGGCGTCGCGTCATTCGGATATGGTCCAAGAAATAGACGTACGTATGCCACGTGTTGCATTTTATCGTGGCGATCGATTCTTATGTTACCATGATTTGGACTGCCGGTCTTGTGGCAAAATCCTCAGGTGTTGCATCCAGAGATGAACTAATAGCAGTCAGGCTGAATGCGACTCGCCCACTCATTTTATTTTTAAAAATGAACATTGCGATTGCTCTAGATATTTATGCAAATCGGAGAACATCATAAGGTTTATTTGTCTTTTAGGGGCTAGTGCACTGACACCAAAACAACCGGGGGTGAAAGCCAAGGACGTAAGCCGTACAAATAAATCTACTTGTTGACACATCGTGCAAATATTTTCTCTCCATATTTGTGCTTTGGTGGCATCAATTCCATTGAGGGCCGCTGTAGTACTCAAACGCTGCACTTGTCAGCTCACGCGGGTAGAGTGAGCGTGCTCCTTGCGTGTGTTGCACCTATTGCACGCCCTACGTCGGTTAAAGTATGTGAGTGTGTCACGACAGGAATATACGCAACGGAGTTTGGCTAGCTTATTGATCCACGATTGTTCCTGTAGGCAAAGCCATTCAAAATTGTTTGTACTGTGTGGATATCAGCGACCAGTGCCGGCGATGGGCAAATGCCAGTAAACAACAGGTTCGGTCGTAGCTTTGTCAGTAATGAACGTGGGATGTATTTCTTGGAACAACTGATAATGCGGAGTATCACTGATAGACCAGAGTGACGCAGGCGTTATAGCTGTTACGAAAATGTTTGCGCATCTAGGTAAAAGCAATTGCATTTGCTGATTAGTAGGCAAGACTTTTGCATCTCATGCGAGAGGTAGTTGCGCCGGAGCAGGGAGTAATAAGTTTCGTATGCATAGGGTCGAGGACTCCAAAACCTTTTAAGCCATGTCCAGTCAGGTCAAACTTAGCATTAAAAATTACACTAGAAGCAATCTCAGCAGTTGCACATGCGAAAATCACAAAAAACCATTAAATCATTAAAAATTATAGATACGAATTGATTACTTGCTCTCTGTCAAAATATTCTGGTCACCCTATTACTTAAATGTGCGACAAATGATCATTTCTCGAGCGTGAGTTAAAGCGGACTAAATTTCCACTTGTCCAATTGTATATGTTGGTCTATCTAAAAATGTATCACCAGAAAGTATAGAATTTACGTTTATTTTATGTTGCTCTATATCGTAATTGGCAGAGATCTACAGTATTTCTAATCAACAGTGTGTTATTTTAATCAGCTTAAATTATGAAAAGTAAGATATTCATAAATATAAGGTTAGTTAAAATCATATGAATAACTTGATCCTGTATACTAATTAGAATTGTACATTCAGCATGCCGTTTATGCTTTAACAAAGCAAGCGTTCAAATAATGTAGAGCAATGTTCCTGATAGCATAATTTAATACATTTGTGTGGCATTTAGTATTCCCATAAAAAATTTGATATTTACCTCAATTGAACTGATAGAGAAATGGGATTTTCTGCCCCAAAGGTGGGTTATGTGGAACGAATTTATGTATACTTAACTGTGGCTATCATCGCAGTGTAGCTAAATGACATCCGGAAAATTGACTATTGCAAATAACATGCTTCCGTGTATGAAGCTGATCCGGAATCTTTGGTTAGCCACGGCGACGGAGAAAAAATAAACAGCGCAATGTGTAGGCAGAAAACGGTGTCCTTGCTTAAAACACACAAGTGATGCCCTTAACGTATTGTTACTAGTCATGTCTTAATAAAACCAACCATGTGAAATCACCGGAAAATACACGCCAAAAACTAATAAGGCCGCATTGGAGATTAAAATAAACATTAATAAATCCTCGCAGCATAAGTGAAATATTGCAGTTACGAACAAAGGTTAATTAGTCTTCAAATTTTCCATAACACCTCCCTACTTTTAATGAGCTACTTGGAGTTCATTGCTTTCCTACAACAAGGATTTATCTGCGGATGTTGCACAAATCGTCATATTCGGTTTGGCTATCATTAATTGTTTTCTGAAGACGCAATAGTACGAACTTTGTGACTGACAGCCGTATTTTATTTAAGTGATAGCCAATTCTTTGAAAAAGAAACTTCGGCGTTTAAAATAACCATAAGCAGTGTGAAGAAATCTCAGCATTTTAGCACGGGGAGAATAAATCTGTTACTAGCCTGGGCACTGCAAATCACCTTGAATCTAATCCGTAACCAACATACCATTATTCAGTTAATGCAGCATATTTGGTTCCAGACGGTTAGTACCATGTCTAGCAATAAATAAATCTATATATTCCCCAGACCGCTTGTTCTATGGATTCGCTATCACACTGCTACTACGAGTTATATAATGATGCCTAGGAATCAACAAATATAATAACTTTCTCAGTGTTCTGTAGAGAAAACGGTTGATTTGCTTGCGATAATATCTTTTTTCAACTGATGACTTAGTACTTTGATTTGCACCTTAATCCGCATATCGTAGCATTTAATACACTTTTTGATCTTCGAGCGTTGTATCTCCAAACATGTCCCGTATATTCTTCGTTTCATTTTCCATGGAATTTTGATATGGTTCTAACATCACCGTAAATATTCGTTTTGTCCGTTGCCCAAAGACTGTTAATCTAGTCCTAAGTTCTGTCTTATGCGCTTTTCTGCCCTTTATAACAATGGTGCCGTGAGTACTTCGTAAAAGCTTCCCCCTAATCTGGTAAGATTTGCTGCATTTTAAATTTGAAAAAGATTTGGTGGTGCGTTTTCATTTGGAGCATTCGGAGTTAGGTGAATGGATAATTCCAAGCAGCTAAAATAACCACGGTGCCTCACACTACCGTTCTGCTTTCAATCAAGAAATATAAAATCTGGTTGGTTGACATTACAACTCATGTTCGTTATAGCATGACAAATTTTTCACACAAAGCAAAACAACTATAGCCCCTGTACTCACACCGTCACACATCAGGAGCAAAGTGTACTAAATCATTCCAGTGAATTAGTTGTGAGGCAGTGCCTATTATTCATTAACATTTGCGTAACCGCACGCCGCAACTGGTTCGCCGCATCCAACAGACACAGGAGGGTGAGGCGGAATGCTGCTTGTCTGTGTTGGATTTCTCATTGGTGAGAAGGGAATTGCCAATTATTCTACATTTATTCAGATACCAACTTTCCTTAATGCTATCAATACGAATGATGAAAACTCATTGTCTAAATCATCTAAGGTAATTTTCTTACTAAAAATACCAGTCGACACCAGTGTATAAAGGTGAAACATGTAACCAAATTGTTCCAAATATCAAATTACGCTTACAAAGGTTGCGTTGATGACGGTAGTTTGATGAAGTGAATCGTAAAATATTGGCAAAAACATGATTGATTTTGCAGTCATGGTAAATATTTAGGGTAAATTTGCAGAAACAAAGCAGTTTGCAATGGAAAATTTGCTATTACAAAAAATAAAATGGATTGTTACGGGCAAATCAGGCAGTCGGCATCTTCAGTGAGAGAGTTGGTGTGTGAACGAAAAAAGCCCTGATAAATGCATCGTCAATTGAAGTCTGTAGCCATTTAAACGCGAAGCTACATAAAGACAGTTTGAAATGCTAATTGAGTACAAGCATATTTCTCTATAGAAAGCAATTGCGTGGGAAGAATTCAGTTAAAAATTAAAAAGCACCGCATCAAATACTGTCGAAATTTATCAAAATTATAGATAAACGTTCCAGACCATTTGACCACTCTAAGCTTCCTCTAACAGAAAGCTGTGCACCTTACACGCGGCATACTTAACTTCAAATTGTAATGAAATATAGTGATTTCCTTTTCAAGTTAGTTTCGGCCTAATTTATATCCGATATTATATATTTCTGTAAACGTACTTCCTTACTGTCAGCAAAACAAATTTTTGGTTCCTCCAAAGTAGTTTCCGAATCGCTCAGCAGAAATCATTGGCAATGATAGTGATTTGACCTGGGTCTTATGGACTGACAGCCGAGGCTACCAACACTAGACAATGAGTCACCTTCAACGCCTATCAAAAGAATATACAATTCAACGCGCGTTGCATTAGGAAATGTCCTTTGTGTAATTCGAATACATACTCCATCTCATTGTGAGCTACAGAATACATAGTCTGCGACTCTGTCAGCTCCGTCAAAGGGATATCAGGACGCAATCTATTCACTCAGGAGATTATTAAATGTAACTAATAAAAGTGCCACTTTCGTTGCTGAAGTGTTTTCTGTTTATGTACCACAACCAATTCCCACTGTTCACAGTCTCGATCTCTTCCCGGAGCGAATCCTACATTTACACATCAGGGTAGGAAGTATATGAACACAGGGATTTAATGACGATTATAACTACAATCAACCCCTGCCTACAAGATGCAAGCAATATTTGTCAAAAGTCTTCTCTTTACCACGGTATATTGCACTGCTTATTTTGTTGCTAAAATACAAGGAACACGTACGTTTCTTAAACACTTCAACTTGCAAATGCTCCAGCAATAATGTTTGTTATACTCGGCAGCAAATTAAGGGGGATACATTTTCTCCCATTATAAGACTTGTGTCTATCAATTAACGAAATTAGGTTGTAGAATTCTGTAATATCCAGATATCATTTTGGGAATCATTTTTATCGGTAATACAATATTCTTTTTAAGATGTGATAAAACAATAACGATTTTAGGAGTAACAATATGGTCAAAGGGTAAAAATTTGCGACTGTAATGTAAATATGCAAAGCCTTTTATTTAAATGTCTTCCATGTAATCAAAAGTGAAGTCACCTACGACATTTTCATAAATTTGTGCGCTTTCTAATTACGAATGGATAAACTTGGCTTATAGGAAGAAACAAAGTTGGGATTTTCAAGCATTTTTGCACGTTTTTGTGGACTATTACTAAAGCTTAACCGCAATAATTATAAAAAACACAGCAAAACGTTACCGGGAACATGATTTACTTAGGAAGAACAGCCAACCGCTACTTTGTTAGTTGAGTTAAATTATTCGGGGCGTTTAACATCATGCAGTGTATTTATTAGCATAGTTGAGTAGGGGGCAATCAATACATGCAGAAAGTTGGGCCGAGCACCGGCGTTTTTCTAATATGTTTGAAACAGCCAAATACCTAGAAACAACCGTAGATAAAACATCAAATTTCCCACTAGTCTACAGCTGAATAAATAAGCCGCAGGTAAGGAAACTAAATATTTTAGTACCTAAACTGAATCAGCGAAAAGTATCGGAACATGGAGCAGAGTTATGTTAGTAGATATTTACTCACGAACGATGACGTATCGTTTGGTTTTCATGTGCGGTATTTCTACGGCTCTGTCGAATTAATGTGATATAATGCAGTTGCTTTGCTCGAAGCATGAGACGAAAAATGCAGTTAGAGTACCAAATTTTATCGACGTTATGAATCAACTATCATCATAATAGGAAAGGAAAAATTTATTGCCGTTGCACAAAATATATCACTTAGATTAATGTTAGATTGTCTTCCAAAGATCACTACATTTCAAGAATC
>CALYDF020004211.1:0-20499 GCA_944474145.2 Dicrocoelium dendriticum
AATAAGAAGCGGACGGATGAAGCGAGAAGAGAGCGAACACGTGAGCGCGGGAACTTACAAGGCTGTCGAGTGTCGAGCCGGTTGTAAGGACGATTAAAACAAGAAGGAATAATGTACAATCGGTCAACAAGTAAATTGTACATGAAAGATAAGAGTTATCTTTTTGGGCGCTACAGAGCTCCCCCCTAGAAGGCTGAACATAGAAAGCCTTCGATTTCGAAAAGGACTGTTGAATCAAGGTTCGTAAGGCAAAATCGTGCCAAGTAAAAATGAGGGAGCGTTCGTGTAAATGGGGGTTCGCCGGAAGTCGGAGTCCGCTGTGCCGTTTGTGATTTGTTATTTATTGATTGCAGGGCAGGGTGCATTTCGGCGGGCCGTTGGAGCGGGCTTATCGGACTACAAAAAACTGGCTAGCCCAGAAAAAGGCCGACAGGACCTCAACCTCCGCTGCTGCCAAACGGTGCGCTTGGGAGTGGTCTCTCCCCCCGCCGCACCCCGCTTCGCGCCAAAACGACCCTCGTCCCACGAAGAAACGACCATGGTCCCACGGAGAAGCGACCCTCGTCCCGCGAAAAAGCGACACTCGTCCCGCGGAGAAGCGACACTCGTCCCGCGAAGAAGCGACACTCGTCCGCGGAGAAACGACCAGTGTTCGCGTCAGGGTCCTCGAAAACACTCCTCGTGTGAGCCAGTCGATCGAAGGGGAGGGTTGGGGCATGTAGAGGCGAGAAAATAGAAAAACGCGCGGAAAACGCAAAAAGAACGAACGAATGATCTGCGTGTTTAAATATTTTGGTTTTGAATATCTTTTGAAAAAGGTTTTTCGGAGGTTTTTGATATTTTTGTTTGTTTTCAAAACGTTAATCGACCAAAACTGGGGCAAATATATACAATATCTACAAAGCTAAAAGTATTTACACTGTACATAGTCGGAAAAACGAACGGGCTTACGCACCTCCCGACCACGGCGATTGGTCGTGGGAGGCGGCGGACTAGATTCGGGAGCTGTCGGGACGGCTGAAGCCTGTAGACCGAGATCGTGGTCTGGTTGAACTGCACTAGGATGCTGAAAGCCGGTGCGGTGAGTTGTGACGTCGCACGAAGCACTACTAGACGAAGTAGGCGAGGTGGTTTCTTCCATAAAGGCGGGTTTTAGACGGTCGATGGTGACGACTTCGCGTCGACCACCGCGGTCAATAGTGTAGGCCTTACTCGCACGATGTAGCACCTTGAAAGGTCCTAGGTACGGCGACTGAAGAGGCTGTCGAACACCGTCTGCGCGAAGAAGGACGTGTGAACACGTAGACAGCTTCTCGGGCACGTACACTGGTGTCTTCTGCGATCGAGGAGCGGGTGGACGTAGCTCACGCATCTGGTGAGCTAATCGATCAGTGTAACTTCCGTAGTCAAAAGTGGAAGTACATGGGGCTGGTGCTACCAGCTGTCCGGGCAACCGCAGCGTGCAACCGTAGACTAGCTGCGCTGGTGTGGCGTCGAAATCGGTTTTAACCGTGTTTCTTAAGACTAGGAGAATGAGGGGCAGCGTTTCAGACCATGAAGGATCTGCGTGCGCACGTAGCGCTGCCTTCAACTGGCGGTGAAAACGTTCCACCATGCCGTTAGCGGCCGGATGATAAGCTGTCGTCTGAACGTGGCGACAGCCAAAATCCTTAAGCAACGTGACAAATGTTGACGAGAAATGTGACCCTCGATCGGTGGTCACAATGGCGGGACAGCCGTATTGAGCTACCCAGTGCTCCAGAAAAGCTTTCGCTACTGTTTCCGAAGAGCAGTTAGGTATGGGAATAGCTTCCGGCCACCTAGTAAGTCGATCGACACAGGTCAGCAGATACACATAGCCTTTCGAAGGCGGCAGAGGACCTACGAGGTCCACGTGCACGTGATGAAAACGTGCGTCTGGCGTCGGAAACGTGCCTAATGGGCTTCTCGTGTGCTTGTGCACCTTCGCGCGTTGACACAGAAGGCAAGCAGTTGCCCAAGTACGGACGTCCCGATTAACATTGCGCCAAACGAATCGTACGGTTACGAGTTTAACCGATGCACAAACGCCTGGATGAGACAAGCCGTGCAACGTGTCGAACACGGTGTGCCGAAACTCGCGTGGGACGACTGGGCGCGGCGTGCCCAGAGATAAATCGCAGAGTATAGTGCCGTCTGATGATGTCAGCGGAACGGGTCATATGTCCAATGAGGGAGACCTGCGTAGTAGATCAACCTCAGGGTCGTTGAGTTGCGCTGTGGTCATGGCTGTCAAGTCGATAGCAGTGCCGGTGTCAGCGGAGATAGCTTGGATGCGGGAAAGTGTATCGGCGACGGCGTTGTGCACACCTGAGACATGCCGTATATCGGTCGTAAACTGAGCGATATAGTCAAGGTGGCGCGACTCTCTAGGAGAGTATCGGTCGGTAGTCGAGCTGAGTACGTAGGTCAGGGGTATGTGGTCGGTGAAGACGGCAAAGGAGCGGCCCTCTAGGACGTGTCGAAAGTGACGTATCGCTAGATACACGGCTAGTAGTTCTCTACCGAACGTGCTGTAGCGAGATTCGGTAGGTTGTAGGCGTTCGGAAAAAAACGCTAAGGGTTGCCACGTGTCGGCTACGCGTTGCTGCGAAACAGCGCCGACTGCTACGTCCGAGGCGTCAGTACTGAGGGACAGTGGGGCGGCCGGATCGTGATGCGCTATAGAAGCTATGTTGGCGATAGCCTCTTTCAGCGACTTAAAAGCAGCGCGTGCTACGGCAGGAAATTCGAATTTCTTGAGTTTTCCTCGGAGAATGTCCGTGAGGGGTTGCATCAGCGAGGCGCAGTTGGGTATAAACCGTCGGTAAAAGTTGACAAGGCCACCAAAACGCCTGAGCTGTTTGAAAGAATGAGGCTCGGGGTAGTCGATGATGGCTTGAATTTTATCCTGCAGTGGCACGACGCCTGCAGAGGAGATACGATGGCCGAGGAAGTTGACTGAAACGACACCAAACGAACACTTTTCTGCGTTGATCGTCACCCCGTGTTGAGATAAACGATCAAAAAGTGTTCGTACGTGGCGCATGTGCTCTTCTCGTGAAGAGCTTGCGATTAAAATGTCATCGAGATACGCGTAAGCGAAGTCTATGCCGCGACAAACTTGGTCGATGAAGCGCTGAAAGGTTTGCGCGGCGTTCTTTAGGCCAAATGGCATGCGCAGCAACTCGAACAAACCAAATGGAGTCGTCACGGCAGTTTTAGCGATGTCCGCTTAGGCTACCGGAATTTGGTTGTATGCGCGTACCAAGTTGATTTTGTGAAGATATTTTTACCCGCCAGACTGGCGGTGAGATCCACTATGTGTGGGATCGGGTAGCCATCAGGCGTTGTAACCGTATTCAAGGTTCGGTAGTCGCCGCAAGGACGCCAGTCCCCCATGACCTTCTGCGGAACCATGTACAAAGGCGACGCCCACGAGCTGTTGGACGGTCTGACGATACCGAGCTGAAGCATGTGGTCGAATTCAGCTCGTGCTGCGAGTAGTTTGTCAGGATCAAGCCGTCTTGGTCTTGCGCTAACTGGCTGACCACGCGTGACTATGTGATGAGCGACCTCTGTCGTGACTGGCAGAAGCTCTGCAGCTGGTCGTACCAGTCGCGGGTACTCAGACAGTAGGTTCGCATAACCTGGTGGTACATCGGCGATCCGAAAAACGGGACTGATTATCGGGGCGTCCGTAAGAACGCCTTCAACCCCTAATTTAGTAAGGTCGTCTAAGTCTGTGGCGACCAGCATCAACAAGCAACACAATGTCGGAGGAAGTCGATACCGATAATTGCGAAGGGTACAGACGCAACCATGAAGACCCACTGAAAGTCTCGGCGAAGATTGAGGTCCAGGTTCATCATGCGCTGACCGAATGAAGCTATCGGAGAACCGTTGGCCGCATGCAAATTGTACGTAGACTCTGAGTGCTTGTCGTTAGCGGTCGCTGGGATGACGCTGACTTCCGCTCCCGTATCGATGAAGAATGTGAGGGAAGAACGTCGATCCTTAACGCAAAACAGTCGGTTTGCTTGGTTATTGAATGATACGTTTGTCGTGCTAGTATGCGGGCTATTCGTTTTCCCTGGGTCGCGCCTAATGCAGGGAGCCCGACAACGTCTAGCTCTTCCACCGTATTGGCGGTGATACCAACAAACTTCTTCGACGTGTTTGACATCTGACTGAGAACTTGTAGGAAAAATGTTGCGCTTTCGTGCCGAACGAGACGTATTCGGTGCAGGCACAGACGAGCCGCAATGAACGGTAGCCAAAACGTGGTCAGCATTTGACCGTGGCACCCGCTGCTTCGAAGCCATCATTGTTGCTATCCTGCTGCGAAGTAGCGCAATTTCTTCGTCTTTAGGGTCAGATCCGTCTGACGACTGGGAGTAAATATAGGATTCGGTTTTGATCGGTGAGAATACGTCACCGGAGCTACCGGTCGTCAGCTGCGGAAAACGTCCGAACGCAGCGTCTGCCTTGGTAGCTAATTCTTTCAGGGATGTGTCTATAAGCATGGACAGCAATACCGGCAATGGCTCTGGGAGACATGCAAACCACAGATCCTTTATCTCTTCTTCGCTCAAGAATAAGGGACCAGTGATGCGCTGAAGTTCGCGGAGCAAAGCCGACGACTTGCGATCTCCAAGCTTGAGACCATTGAGCTGTTCAAATCGAGCTCGTGCACTGGGCTGCAACTCTTTTAAAATCGCTTGCTTCATTGTTTCATAATTTGCCTCATTCGATGGGCAGAGTAGAATGTCCTCAACCAGCCGTGGGACGAGCAGATTGTACATCGGACGGTCCGCCGTAATGCCCTTATTTTCCAGTTCGATCTCGTATATCTTAAGTTCAAGTTCAAGCGGGACTGGAACGATAGGATTATCCTGTGAGTGTCCCTTCTTCAGCGGGTCGTTGAACCAGGAGTTGGCGAACTTTGAAATACTGATGGACCTAAAACAAAGACCGCATCACACCCTGTCCAACCAATTAATGCCCACGTATCCTGCCCTAGCAGTCCCTGCTGGGTCGGTTACGTGAAGTAAGAAAAAAAGTAAACTCAGAAGGCAAAAGAGAAAGTGGAAAGAGCTAAGCAAGTGGAATACCAAGATATTTGAGTCATTAAAAAAGAACTGAAAAGTGAAGGAGAGTCAGCTAGGAAAAAGGAAAGGTTTGCTGTTGCCACCCAAGAGCATCGAGCTGGCGCGCAAAACCCTTAACCGTAGGTTCCCTAACCACGTGATCTGGAAGCGAATTCCAGCGATCTATAACTCGGCGCGATAGACGAGTTTCCGTCCTAATCCTATCAGACCGTGGTTTATGCAGTTTCAGTGGGTGACCGCGGAGATTAGGTAACGTAGCGGGACTAAATAGCCCTGACAAGTCCGGGCCAATCTTACCCGTCAAAATACGATAAGTGAGAATCAGGTCCCCTCTTATCCTTCGGTAGTGCATTGAGTACATCCCCAAACTGAGCAAGCGTTCAGGATACGTCTGTCCCCGTAGACCCTGCACTAACCGAGTGCCCACTCGTAACACCCTCTCCAAGTCCATTTTGTCTCGGTTTAGACATGGTGGACAAGCCTGAATACAATATTCCAGGTGGGGTCGGACGAATGCCGAAAATAGCTTCACAAACAAATTGGCCGTTAAGATTCCGAAAGAGCGGCGGATAAACCACATCATACGAAACCCTCGACAAGCAGCCTTCTTCCAGTTGTCTCCAGAATGAAGTGCTGATGCGTGTACGACTCCTAAATCAACCTGCTGAGTGACAACAGGGAGTTCACCACCGCCGACAACATATCGGGTGGGAGGATTAGCAGCTCTGATTCGGAGAACAGAGCACTTGGCCCTATTTATGGGCATCAACCATAAGGTAGACCATTCCAGAGCCTATCCAAGGCACGCTGAATTGCCTCAGGACCCCCGGGATATCCACAATATTCCAGAGCTTAAGGTCGTCAGCAAACATTAGTGATGACACCCCTAGCTCTCCCGACAAGTCATTTACATAGATCGCGAACAACAATGGCCCCAATACCGAGCCCTGCGGAACGCCACTAAGGACAGCCTGCCTGAGCGAAAGGCTACGCCCCACCCGTACGCACTGTTCCCTCCCCTCAAGGAAGGCAGACACCCATTGAAGGGCGCGACCAGATATCCCGTAAGATCTCAACTTTAGTGAGAGCCGAAGATGTGGAACAGTGTCAAAAGCTTTCGAATAATCTACGAATAGCACGTCTACAGCGTGGCCACTGTCTACCGCTTCGGCCCAGCTTTCACGAGCTACAAGTAGATTAGTCTGACATGAAAATCCTTTGCGGAATCCATGTTGCGCAACACTGAGAAGGTTGAATCTATTCAGGTGGTTCTCCACTGAATCCCTTATCAGCTTTTCAAACAACTTGACTACTACGCTTGTCAAACTGACAGGCCGGTAGTTCGCGGGTAGAGCGCTGTCACCGCCCTTAAAAATCGGACAGATGATTGCCTCCTTCCATTCCGAAGGTAGGCTGCAGCTGTCCAGCGATACTGAAAACACGCATGTGAGCGGACCACTCAGCTCAGTGGCCAATTCATGCAACAGCTTCGGATGAATTGAATCAGGACCGGAAGCTTTAGAGGGATTAATGCCTTGCAGTAGCTCGAAGACCTGAGTCTCCGTTATGCTAACTTCAGCTAAGCAAGAATCCTCTGGAACTCTTGAAACCAATTCAACCTGTGGTAAAGAGGTCTCCCGAGCAAAGACCCCAGTATACTGATCACTAAGTATGCAAGCCTTGTCATAGTCAGTTTGCGCACGGGTCCCGTCTGCTCGCAATAAAGCTGGTATAGACAGTTTTGCCCCGCTGCGTCTTTTAACGTAAGCAAAATACTTCTTGGGATTAGCTGCGGCCGAGTCCGCTAAACCCTGCTCGTACTGGAGACGAGCAGTTCTGAGATGTTGCTTACATTTATTTCTAATCTCTCGATAACTATCATAGGTGCTGGCTGATGGAGCTGCTTGGTAGGTTCGCCAGCATCTAGACCGTTTCTTGAGTAGGTACTTGCCTGTGGTATCTATCCATGGAGGCTGTGCCCTTAACCCTCTTTTCCTAATGAGTGGAATATAGGGAGTGGAAACCTCCGTAAGGTATGCCTTAAATTTATCCCAGGCTAACTGGACAGAGTCAGCCATCGAGATCTCACAGTTCAGAACTGAAGCCTTAGCTCGCATTGCACTAAAGTCCGCCCGCCAAATATTCGGAAGTAATTCAACAGCGGTCTCTTGGTGCCTTGAAAGAGCACATCGAAAGGATATGCATGCGTGATCGCTGGACCCTAGAGGTGCACCGTATGAAACGTCAGTCACGAAGTCCAGGGACTTAGCGAAAACCAAATCTAAAGTAGATGGTATTTGGTTGTCCATATACCTAGTGGGAAAGGCCACGAACTGGTGCAAAGGCACTTGGAGAGTCAGTTCAAGAAAGTCTGCACCGAATGTTCCTGATGCCGAATTGCAAGAAAGATCGGCCCAACAGACTTCCGGGAGGTTGAAATCCCCTAGAACTAAACACTTATTCGCAGACTGAGTGCGAATAAAGTCAAGTATCCCCCTGGAAGAACTTCCAGGACTTCTGTATATCACTATAACTGTAAACTGGGTAGAGGAAGTGCACAAAACAGCCGATAGGGCTTCAACAGTCTGATCCGACGACTGGAATGTGCAGGTCCTCAACACATCTAAGTTACAGCTCACATACAGTACAACGCCTCCGCCTTGGCGACCAACGGAGCGATCAGTTCTAAGCAGCGCGTAGCCAGGTAAACATACCTCACCGTCCGTGATATCCGGAGACAACCACGTTTCAGTGAAAGCAAGTATGTCGGGACGAGATTTGTCTACAAGTAGACCCAACTCGTGCACCTTGTTCCTTAGGCTACGCACGTTGCTAAGTACTACCTCAAGGAAGTCGGCACGACCATCCCTGGGTCGTGCGCCATCAGGATGGGTTCTGATAGGGCGGAAAGTAACTTCCGGCTGACCACCTGAAAACCCACCAGACGGAGGCCTTGCTCACCAGCCGCCCGTCTAGTTTTGAGGTCTTTGATAGCCTCCTTTAACTTCAATCTATCTGCCAGTGGTAGGTCCGGCTGAACGCTGACACCACTACCCTTAAGTTTGAATGCAAACCGCAGTAATGATTTGCGTTCCTCCGGGGTAGAAAGGACCACGCGAAGTAGTCGGGGTCGTGGATTTGGCGTAGCGATAGGGACGTTCCCCAATCTGGTCAGCTTTCTGACAGTGACACCAGGGAAGCCAGGTGGAAGCAGCTTGCTGACACACAGTTTCAGCCACTTGATGTCATCCAAGATGCGTTCCCTTGGGAGAGCGGCCGCAGATTCAGTAACGTTACGGAA
Source organism: Dicrocoelium dendriticum (assembly GCA_944474145.2). Classification (NCBI taxonomy): domain Eukaryota; kingdom Metazoa; phylum Platyhelminthes; class Trematoda; order Plagiorchiida; family Dicrocoeliidae; genus Dicrocoelium; species Dicrocoelium dendriticum. The sequence goes on from CALYDF020004211.1 coordinate 8,431, forward strand.
TATAACGCTACTATCCGTGAAAGAGTCGGCACGACGGGGAGTGTTTACCCCACGTGCCTTGGAGTCGACACCTATACCAGCTGTTTTCACCACTGGCGGTGGGACTGTCCCTGTCTTCACAAACGACGCCGAAGCAACGGTAGCGTAGGTTTTCCGCTCTATTGCCGGCGTCTTACTAGTTCCTGGGTCTTCAAGCCCCTTCAAAGTTTTACGAGCAGATCTAGTCCGCTTCTTCTTTTGGTTCACTGGAGCAGGGGCCGTTGACCTTGTATCGCATTGAGCAGTTACCAGCACTTCGTCAGAACGGGCTGGTTCACTGGCGGCCGAGACGGTCAGCATCTTCGGAAGGTTCTGTGTACAATCGTCAGACGACTTTACGACTGTCAAAGACGGCATCTTTTTCGATGCCGTGGCAACTAATTCTCTGGGTTAGCAGAGAGCTTTTGGTATTTCCGCACCCTATTTTTCTTCACTTTGATCGGCTCATGAGGATAGCCAGCAATGCTACCTGGATTGGCCGGTAGGATGTGCGACTTCATGACCGAGTGACAGACTCCAGTGGATGGATCGTCAGCAATGTTGCCGTCTATTGCAGTGTCTTCAATCGAAATATTCAGGGATTTTAAAGTCAAATCCATTTTCGTATCGAGCGACGCAATAGAGGCGAGTTTAGCTATCGCCTCCTCAACATCTGCCGACCTTGAATCCAGCGCTGAAAGTTTAGCACCAGTGATAGCCGGGCGCGTCGATCTTTGAGCGCAGCATTCAGCACAGCTGAAAAGAAAGTTAACGCTTGATGATAGCATTTCTTACTGGTCAGCTTGTAGGCCGGTACAGCTTTTGTGGTACCAGCGGCAGCAGACGTCATACTGCATTACGCCAGATAATTCTGTTACTGGCTCTGAACAGTTAACCTGTCCGCAAGCTCCGTTTCTCTTTGGATCTTTTGGCAAAGGAAGGTGTTCGAACTTCATTTACCTGGAGATTCGACTGCTAAATATTTGGAATTTGTCAAGCACAAGGCACGATGGCGTCCAAATGCTTGGATTGTGGTAAAGGCGTTACCGCAAGATCGAAGGCTGTGCAATGCTCTCTCTGTGATGGGTGGCTACGCATTGCCTGCCGCGACATCAGTCCAGATCTTTATGATTACTTCCAGAGGACCACCTCCTCAGCTATCAGTTTCCATTGTGACTCTTGTCGAACTGTATTGAGCGATAGACGGGTGTTGAACTTAGTCCACGCACTTAGCCCACGATCCATTCCTACTCAAACTGAGAACTGCACCTCTGCTAAACCGCCGGTATCTTCATCGCCTCGTTCGGCCTCTGACTCAGCCAGTTCCACTGGTAAACGAAGTCGCGTCCCCTCGTCTTCGCTATCGGAGCTTCTGACACTTAGTGATGACAGCCATGAGTCCAAGAGAAAGACATATGCGGCAGTAGTGAGTGAGAATGTAGAACAAGCATCGGCTAGTACATGCGCAACTCTGCGAGCGAAGAAAACCAAGAGTGATTCTACGACTAAACCCAAGAAATCTTCCGAACTAAAGCTGGTCCTCGATAGAGTAAGCCAGTTGGAAAACGTTCTCAAGAACAGCATGCCTTCCATGTCCCAACCCACTGAATACAATAAACCGCATCCTCGTGACCGTTGTTTGATCATCGTGAATGCTCCTGAATCCAACAAGGCTTCTCCGGCTGAAAGGATCCTGGACGACCAAGAGTTTCTGCGGCGAATGGTCTCCCTCCTTTTTGATGAAGGTGAACAAGGGATCAATATTGTCTCTGCTTTTCGTCTCGGAAGAAAGCAAGACGATTCTTCTAAAGTTCGTCCCCTCAAGATTGTCTGTCAGAGTGAGGATGAGTGTCGCCGCATTCTCAGACGGACCCCACGTCTTAGGGGAGAAACCTTTTATGTTTTGCGGGACCTCTGTCCGGAGGATCGGATCCGAATGAAGAAAGCTGTTGAAGAACTACGAACACGCCGGGAAAATGGTGAGATGAACCTCCACATTGTGGATTTTCGTGTAGTTCAAAAAGCTCCGAGAATTCGCTGGAGGCCAATCTTTGTCGCTCCCGCGCGGTAAGACCGAAGAATAGTTTGAGGGTGATATCTGCGAATGTACGTAGCCTACGAAACAAACTTGATGAAATTCAGAACTTTGCCTATGAAAATCACCCAGATCTTAGGGCTTTCACAGAGACTTGGTTGTTTTCGGACATCCTCGACTCAGAGGTGCATATTCCGGGGTATAATCTAGCTCGAGCGGATCGCTCTCGAAATAGATCCGGAGGTGGTGTGATTCTTTACTGGAAAGAGGACCTCAGGGGTCATCTGGTTGAGGCCATACGCGACAATGAAGATGGGTGTGAACTTCTTTGGTGTCGGATACATGATGGATGCAAGTCTCTTATAGTTGGAGTCATTTACAGAGCCCCCTTGGCTTCCGGAGCTAGCTTGCTGGACTCTATTAGTATGCACGGTAGAGGCAAGGATTGTCTGATATTGGGAGACTATAATACTGCTAGTATTGATTGGGATTTACTCCACTGCAATCTTCCCCCGAACTCCTTTGATGCTGTCTTCCTCGAAACCGTGCTTGCATGCCATCTGTTTCAACATGTTACAATGCCCACCAGAATGTGTCCGGGTCAATCGCCACACATCCTCGACCTCGTGCTCACACCGACGCAGTCGGATGTTTCCGACTTGACTGTTCTCCAACCATTTGGGAGAAGTGACCACTGCGTAGTTTCCCTTTGTTGGATGCGGCGTCTTACCATTCACGATCAGGGAGTATGCCGTCGGAACTTCTGGCGTGCTGATCCACTCCGTTTGAAAACTGCTGCCGGCGTTATGGACTGCGGTATCAGTCAGCACTTAGATGTTGATGACGCCTGGACCCTCTTGTACTCCAAGTTCACGTCCCTCATAACTCAGGTCGTTCCAGTCTGCAAAGGGAAACGTTTTTCCAATGGCCCTCCCTGGATTGATCGAGAGTTGAAATCCCTTATGCGCCGTCGACGCAAATTGTGGGATAAGTTCAAGACTACACAATCGCCTCTGGACTACCTTGATTACAAAGCGGTCAGGAATATCTGCACATTCAAAAAGCGAGAGAAGCGACAACAGTACGAGAGCCGCTTGGCTGAGGAATCTTCCACCGCTCCCAAATTACTGTTCTCCTATCTGCGGAGACGTACAAAAGCTGACGATGGAATACCTGCGTTGTATTCCAAAGAAAATGATACTACGCTTCATGATGATGATGCAAAAGCCGGACTCTTGGCCCTGCAGTATTCCTCAGTCTTCTCGACTGAGCCACCGTTTACCTGTGATTTAGCGTCTACGCCTACATGTACTTTAGAACGCTTAGAAATCAGCCCCGAATTGGTTGCCAAGCTTCTTTTCGAGCTAAATCCGAACTCATCACCAGGTCCTGATGGGCTACACCCTTTGTTCCTCAGAACCCTAGCTGAGTACATCGCTGTACCTGTTTGCCAAATTTTTCAGCGGTCTCTTGATGCGGGGCGTCTCCCGTTTGCTTGGAAAATGGGCACCGTCAAGCCCATATATAAAGGTGGAAATCGTCAGGACCCCGGAAGCTATCGACCAATTTGCTTAACATCTATAGTTTGTAAAGTCATGGAACGAATTCTCAAGCGAGCCCTTCAGAGTCATCTTGATGGCTTGAATGTCATTTCCTCTGCGCAGCATGGCTTCAGGCGAGCTCGCTCATGTGTTTCCAACCCGCTCGTTGCCAGAGAGAGGTGGGCCAGGTCATTAGATGCCAGAAATCGCTTAGACGTTGTCTTCGTCGACTTCAAGAAGGCATTTGATACAGTCTCACACGAACGGCTTCTGGTTAAACTTCGGAGTATTGGTGTTTCTGGAGAGATTCTCTCATGGATCACTGATTTTCTAGATGGCCGTAGCATGCGAGTGAAGGTGAATGAGGTCTACTCCGCTTCCGTTCCCATGACCAGTGGGGTTCCACAAGGCTCTCTCCTTGGCCCCGAGCTGTTTAAAGTCTACATTAATGACCTTCCATCTGTACTCCAGACCGATTGTCTGCTTTATGCCGATGACCTGAAGATATGGATGGAGGTACCAACACCTGAAGCCGCTGACCGACTGCAAGAGAAGCTAGACCTGCTTCATAGCTGGTCTTCGGAATGGCGTTTACCCATCAAGAAGTGAGAAGTGCTCTGTCCTGCCGATCGGCTCTTCTGACCCATTTGGCGCCTATCACATTGGTGGTTTCTTGATCAGGAATGTTGCCTGTGAGAAAGACCTTGGTATACTCGTATCTCCCGATCTGCGTACCACCGAGGACACCCTGAGGAAGATAGCGGCTGCGGATAGGATGTTCTGTGCCATTAGGAGATCGTTCTCCCGAATGACTCCAGAGGTCTTCAGACTTCTTTTTTCTTCCCATGTGCGCCCTATCCTCGAGTACGGTTTGCCTGCGGCCTACCCTTTTACAAAGACTGAACGTGTTATGATTGAAAGAGTTCAGCGACGAGGCTCGAAATCCATCTCAGCGCTCCGTGACCTGCCTTACACTCAGCGTCTTCGACAGTTGTTTTCCTTGGACTACCGTCGACGTCGGGGTGATCTGATTTACACCAGACGGATATTGCGAGGACAGATGGGGAGTGAATTGCAAGAGTTCTTCCAGCTCTGCGCTGGTAGCTCGACACGGGGTCACTCTTGGAAACTGTTTAAGCCGAGGAGGGCCCGGTTTCATTCTGATTTCACCCTATCAACCCGAGTGGTAAAGGACTGGAACAGCTTGCCTGAACTGGTCGTTAGTGCACAATGTGAGGAAAGTTTTAAGATACTGTTAGACTCCTATCTGCTGAGTATGCAAGGATCCTGCTGTTTTCGATGCGACCGTAATGGTCCCTTGCGGAATACCGCCTCGCAGCATGTCGCACAATCCTTGCTCTGAACGGGATGCGATGGAGCTGACACAGGATGTCCTATCTGCTCTCTACCACTCCAATGAACTCAAAAAGCTGCAGTAGACTCATCCAACGAGGACTTCATAGGTCCATCCGCCTCGGTGTTTAGCGAGACAGCCATGTTCATGTGGAAAACAGAGTATAAGTACAACACGTATACAATAGGAAAACGACCGCAATAAAAGGGCAAAAACAGGGTGCAAAACGGGATTAAAACTGGGAACAATCGGAAAAATTACCAGTAAGCGCCAAAACGCTTCGGCCAGTACCACTTTAATCGATCCAACATATCTTGGATCAGCGAAGTTCAAGTTCAAGCGGGACTGGAACAATAGGATGAGCCCGTGAGTGTTCCTTCTTCGGCGGGTCGTTGAACCAGGAGTTGGCGAACTTTGAAATACTGATGGACCTAAAACAAAGACCGCATCACACCCTGTCCAACCAATTAATGCCCACGTATCCTGCCCTAGCAGTCCCTGCTGGGTCGGTTACGTGAAGTAAGAAAGAGAAAAAAGTAAAAGCAGGGGGCAAAAGAGAAAGTGGTAAGAGCTAAGCAAGTGGAATACCAAGATATCTGAGTCATTAAAAAAGAACTGAAAAGTGAAGGTGAGTCAGCTAGGAAAAAGGAAAGGTTTGCTGCTGCCACCCAAGAGCATCGAGCTGGCGCGCAAAACCCTTAACCGTAAGGTTCCCTAACCACGTGATCTGGAAGCCAATTCCAGTGATCAATAACTGGGAGCGACCTTCTAACGATAAGGCTGGCCACTAGTGGCAAGGCAAACAGTATGAATTCAAGATGGCGATGCTATCCGATTGGCTGCATTGAGGTGATTAGAATGGCGTGGAGATGTGTACTTTCTAGTCAGCTTAACCTGAAAATGCGTGTTTGAATGCACCGATATGATGATTACCATTGGTAACCGTTGGCACAAAAATGAAAGATGTCAATAAATGTGAAGGTCGATGAGTTACAATCTGGTAGGTAAAAATCACGCAATATCATTCTTCCTTCTTTGGAAAACGAAGCAATAAGGTTATATATATCTGGTAGCTGTGAGTAGCTTATTGACAGTCAAAATGATTGCCCATTCATTGAAGCATACCGGTGAGATCCATTTCGAATGGAGAAGGTTCCCTGGTAGCACATGTCCAGGTCCTGTCCAGTTTGGCATCCTAAACGTTCCTATGACAGCATTAGGCTAAACTGGACAGGAAGTATTACCGTGAGACGGCTGAAAATGGTTCCCTTCCAGTTTAGGTTGGACCAATGAAGATGATGCTAGCGTTGACCAATAGAAATTCACCAATATGCGTGACAATCCGGCTGGTCCAGATCCCGTCATTGCCTCCCATGGGTATCCGAATACGGCAACACACTTGAACGCACTATGCGCCTAACGAGTATATGGACGGCTCGGACCTAGCGTTCACCAGGTACCTGTTGCGGTAGTTGCTGGACTTGGGAACCCACCTAGGCGGCGACTCAAAGCTGTTGGTCAGAAAAGGAAACCGCTCTTACCGCGCACCTGACATCACAAGACGAAAGAAAATTAAAACCGAGGTATAGGAATGCTATATATACATGAAGGGGTGCAGTACAAAGGACGTTAGTAGCCGAAAGCAGCATAGTCAATATTGTCAATCCGCTTCCGCGAGTGTCAACGTATGAGGCTAAAGATGTGCCTAAGGAAGCAGGGTGTAGCAGTCTGGAGATCCCCCGGTTTGCTTGTGTAAAATTCTAACCAAAATTCTATAATTGTACACTTAGGCAACCGGTGTGGTTTGTTGAACTGATTGCTGAGTTCGAATGCTTTCATTGAGTTCATTGAGTTCATTGAGTGGTAGAGAGCAGAGGGGGGTCCCGTGTCAGCTCCTTCGCTTCCCGATCTTCCAAGGATTGCAGGCGAGTTGGCTGGCATGGCTCAGGATGTAATATCAGCCCTGCAGGATCCTTGAGTACTCAGTAGGAAGATGTCTAGCAAACGTTTGAAACTCGCTTCTGATTGCGCATTGACAATAGGGTCCGGCAGTCGGTTCCAATCATTAATCACTCGAGTAGAGAGAGCAACGTCTGAGCGGACTTTGAGCCCCCTCGGTTTAAAAAGCTTCCAGCTGTGACCTCGAGTCGAGCTGCCAAGTCTTAGCTGAAAGAACTGCCTTAGCTCGTTTCCCAGTTCTCCTCGTAGGATGCGCCTGGTATAGATGAGGTCTAAGCGACGTCGGCGATAGTCTAAGGGAAAAAGGTTTATCCTCTGTAGGCGGGTGGGGTACGGGAGGTTGCGTAGCCCAAGGACAAATTCCGAGGCTCGTCGCTGAATTTTTTCTATCTTGTCACTTTCATGTTTAGATAAAGGGGCTATGGCTCATCGCCATTTTTGCTTGGCGCTCGCTTCGGTTGCAACGCGCGATTGCTCTGTGTGCTGTGCTTGACCGGTTTCCCTAGCTAGAGCGTCCACGGTGTCGTTCATTTATAGCTAGCTAACAGGGAATCTTTCGCTGAACCAATAAAAGTTTCCCTGCAACTCGATCCGTCTTCTGGAATCGCTCTCTGGGCTCCCGGAATAGACAACCCTCTAAATTGGTGACCCGTATCCGGATCAACCTCAGCGCCGGATATTTGGAACTTTTCTCTGGTGAGCTCGTTCCATTTAATTTTTATATTTTCCGGTTAATTGTTGCATACGGTAGCCTATTTTTGCGTCATTGTTTAAGCCATGGATTCTGTAGAACCTAAGGTAGAGTCTCTGCTTAGCGTTGTACCTCTCTCTGTTCCACCTTTTTGGGACATGGATCCTGTTTTGTGGTTCGCTCATCTTGAGGCTGAGTTTTATAACCACAAAATCACTTTCGACTACGCGAAGTATCGCAAGCTCCTGTCCTATCTCCCCAAGGAGATATCCATGCAGGTTCGTGACGTCATCATTTCTCAGACCGATAACCGCTATGAGGCTCTGAAGGAGGCCACGATTAAGCGTGTTATGCCCTCTGAGAAAGTTCGCCTGCAGCAGCTTTTCAGGGAGCTGCAGCTGGGCGACAAACTGCCCTCAACCCTGCTACGGGAGATGCAGCAACTCCTGGGTTCATCAACCATGGACGAGACTTTACTTCGCGAACTATGGCTACAGCGGCTACCAGAAAACACACAAGCGATTCTCGCTACAGTGAGCTCCGTTCCGCTCACTCAACTAGCAGACTTAGCGGATCGAGTTATTGAACGATCACAGCCACAGGCCAACGCCAGCGAGGTCCATGCCGTCGCGTCCCAGGGCTTACAGTCAACCATAGAAGCCCTGCAAACACAAGTCGCGACACTTAGTCGCCAGGTCCAGCAGCTTACTATGGACCGTCGTCGTCATAGCCGATCAAAATCGCCCTGCAAACGTTCTAAGTCTAGAAACAGGCAGGCTAGCTGTTGGTACCATCAACGCTTTGGTACCGCAGCTCATAAATGTGTAAAGCCTTGCAACTTCGCCGAGAAGCAGGGAAAACTTCGCGGCCGGTCCGTAACGGCGACGGACGCGACTAGCCAACACCAAAGTCGCCTCATCCGCGTCAGGGATTTAACTTCCGGCACCGAGTTTCTAGTCGACACTGGTGCCGAAGTTAGTGTTATACCCCGTAGCTCAGATGAGGTCGTCTCACCATCGCCGACTAAGCTGCGTGCCGCCAATGGCACACCAATCGCAACTTTCGGCGAAAAGCTGTTAACGCTCAATTTAGGCCTCCGGCGAACCTTTCGTTGGCCTTTCATAATCGCTGCCGTGCCTTTCGCTATCATAGGCATAGACTTTCTCCAACGCTTCGACCTCATCGTCGACGCTAAAAGGAAGAAGCTTATCGACTCCAGGACACAGCTCAGTATTATCGGGACTAGCGCCAACGTGGCTGCTATCACTCCCATTCGTGTCCTACCTCAAGCTTCACAGCCTTTTCTAGAACTTTTCAGCAGGCACCCTAAACTCGTTCGCGTCCTGAACGACTTGCCTCCTGTGACGTCGAACGTCACGCATCACATCTGCACTAAGGGCCCACCTGTTTCGGCCCGCCCTCGCCGACTAGCCCAGGACAAGCTCAAAGCTGCTAAGGCGGAATTCGAGCAAATGCTCGAACTGGGAATCATCCGCCCGTCCAAAAGTCCATGGGCATCACCATTACACATGGTGCCGAAGAAATCCGGTGACTGGCGCCCTTGTGGTGACTACAGGGCACTTAACAAAGTTACCGTCCCGGATAAATACCCTATCCCGCACATGCACGACTTGACCTCAGCTCTAGCTGGCAAGTCTATCTTCAGCAAAGTCGACGTAGTTCGTGCCTACCACCAGATACCTGTCGCGCCAGACGACATTGCTAAAACAGCAGTCATCACGCCATTTGGTCTATTCGAGTACCTCAGAATGCCTTTCAGCCTCAGCAACGCTGCCCAAACTTTTCAGCGTTTCATTCATGAGGTAACGCGAGGACTCGAAGGCGTTTACCCTTATTTAGATGACATACTCATCGCCAGCTCTTCTGACGAGGAGCATCTTCGTCACCTCGACGCTCTCTTCCAGCGCTTAACACAGCATGGGGTTACCGTCAACCCCGATAAATGCGAACTTGGCCAAAGCTCCATCGATTTTCTTGGCCACCGCATATCTGCCTCTGGTATCGAAGCCCTGCCAGACAAAATCCAGGCACTAAAGGACTATCCTGCTCTCAGTTCCTTCAAGCAGTTACGCCGATTTCTTGGCCTGGTTAACTATTATCGACGCTTTATCCCTAACTGCGCGAGCATTGTTCAACCAATTACTGACTTGCTCCCCGGTAAACAACGCTCTTTTCATTTTACAGACGACGCTAGACTGTCTTTCGAGAAGCTCAAGACGCTATCTCCAACATAGCGCTTCTCGCCCATCCAGACACGTCTGCATCACTCTCTCTGACAACTGACGCATCAGACACTGCCGTCGGTGCAGTTCTTCAACAACTCATCGACCATCGATGGATACCTCTAGGTTTCTTCTCAAAGCGCTTACAACCTGCCGAATCACGTTACAGCACCTTCGGTAGGGAACTGTTAGCTATCTACCTAGGTATCCGACATTTCCGTCACTACCTCGAAGGTCGACATTTCACCGTCTTCACCGACCACAAGCCATTGAGCTACGCCAGCAATGGCGCAACAGACAAGTATTCTGCGCGGGAAACTAGACACCTAGACTACGTTTCTCAGTTTACGACAGACGTACGTCATGTCTCAGGTGCTCTCAATCCCGTCGCGGATGCGCTTTCACGCATTCAGCAGATCAGTTTATCGCCTAGCACCAACATTGATCTATCCGCTATGGCTGCTGCCCAACAAGCTGATCCCGACATCGACAAGCCACGACGCAACACCACTGAGACGATCGCCATTGATCGACTCAAGCCAGCATTCTTCAGCAAGTCTGACTCTTCGGTGCAACAAGCACCTTCACAGCCTGTGCCATCACAGCCGGCACCGCAACCTCAGACGAGTCAGCCCGCTCCAGTAGAACCGACAAACACAACCGACAGCACTCCTACCCGCCCTACTCTCAATCGACGCGGTAGGAAACTCAAGCCTCCAGTTCGTTTTTCAGACTTTGTCAGCACTTACTATTTTACGTAGAACGTGCCTTAGAAATTTTCTGCTCTTACTAAACGTTTTTGAAAATCCACAAAAAAAGACCAAAACGTTTTGAAACTACCAACAAAGAGCAAAACTTTTTGAAAACCCAAAAACAGCTTGGCACGTTTTTCGCTTTGCACTCTTTTGTGTATTGCTATGCATTTATGCTGCTTTTTCATTTTGCTTTCCATATACACCGTCGGTTGGTTGCACCTCGGTTTCACTTTCGCTGGATCCCCGCACGTTAACTGCAAGTGGAACGAAGTTCCTGCTCAACTGCCTACGTGAACTTTATTAACTGTCCCCCCCCACAAACAGTTTTTTTTACCGTTTCGACACCGTAGGGAGGACACGGGTGGGAGCCCGCTAGGGTCCGATTGCATGGTTCTCCCCCAGCAGCTGCATCGGGTTTCACAACCTGGTCTCGCAGAAGGCTGGCCGGCGACGGACAGTCCTCACGTAGATCGAAGGACTGCTTACACAGTCCCTTCTAAGAGAGGGCTATGTAGCAGTCTGGAGATTCCCCGGTTTGCTTGTGTAAAATTCTAACCAAAATTCTATAATTGTACACTTAGGCAACCGGTGTGGTTTGTTGAACTGCTTGCTGAGTTCGAATGCTTTACTTGCTCATCGCCATTTTTGCTTGGCGCTCGCTTCGGTTGCAACGCGCGACTGCTCTGTGTGCTGTGTTTGCTCCGTTTCCCTAGCTAGAGCGTACACGGTGTCGTTCGTTTATAGCTAGCTAACAGGGAATCTTTTGCTGAACCAATAAAAGTTTCCCTGCAACTCGATCTGTCTTCTGGAATCGCTCTCTGGGCTCCCGGAATAGGCAACCCTCTAAAAGGGGACGCACCTCATTCGCACTGCATACTTTAGTTTGCTCAACCGGCGGTCTTTTGTGCCGTGCAGAATGCAACCACGTTTTGATGTGCCGTGTAATGTCAGCATCCGAGGCTGCATCAACCCATGCGTTGCCGAATGAGGCCTTGGTAGTTTTTATGGATTACTGCATTCCAACCTACCTTGTACAAGGCCATTCATATTTGTTCGCCTGAATACAAACCTACCTCTAGCGCCGGAGTAATTGATCTCCGCGGCAACTGATCTTGTCATTAGCCGCTCCATGGTACCCCGGACGATGAGTTGTATGTTATCACCGTGCACAGCACATAAATGGTTGACCTAAACTAGTTGAATAATAACACTAACTTACGACTCTGATTTTGAAATCGGGGTCCTTCAGCCGTTCATCATATCTCTTTAGCTCAACGAGAGAGATGAATGGCAGAGATAGTCCCGGCGCAACACTTTGGGATTGTCGTTGTAGCATTTGCAATATCGCTTCGGACATGCGGCGATGGCCAACCAATTCGGATCGAATGAGACACAACTCATCTAAAAATAAGGCTGTGTGCAATGCAATACATCGGTGGCGTCTTACATTTTATCAGAATTCTGATCGCATTC
>CALYDF020004212.1:0-20472 GCA_944474145.2 Dicrocoelium dendriticum
TAAGTATATGCCACAATTTGATCCCAGTCAACGCGGATTGATTAATTTTCCGCTTACTGGCTTTAGTTAATTCAACTCGTCTGTTCGATTCCTCCCGAGTGATGCTCGTACGGTATTCTGCCACGACTATATTAGAGACAGTCTATTTGCCTAATTTATTGAGCCCTATGTGTTATTTTGCATAAGGTTATACTCTCTTACACTTCATCCTCATGTTCTATTAAGCTAATCCATAACACAGCGGACGGGTCTTCTATCACTGTGCTAAAGAACACTTACTGCGTTTTCAAGAAACACAAGTTTCAAAGTCTTAACATCAGTACCACGCAAGGGTTGTAAAAGTTTGCACTAATCGATAGTTCCAGATTTTTTCGGTCTCATTTCATTGTATAACAGTGTACTCACACTATTTTGTCCTTAAATGACAAGCCACGACGCGTGAAATCAGTTTCTCAAAAAACACCTACAAATTGTTTTTATCCGAATTTGTTGTTTCTCAGAGTGTGCTGCAACGAAACACATGAGCACGTTATTCTACAAAAGCAGGCAATTTCTTTTTTGGCTTCTGTTGATGCATCATTTTAAAGGCTTTCAAGCAATAACTCATTCGCTTCGGTCCTTCAGTGTTTGAGCAGGTGTAGTTTAGTCTAGGTCCATGCATAGCTACTATCTTTGGTTTACTGTGAAACGAAGCCGGGTGCGACCAACAGATCACAAGTAATTCGCTTATGGTCCATTGCATAATTGTACTGCATGTAAATGATACAGCATGTCACATATGCGCATCCAAAAAGTGTTCTAATCCGCACCTGTGACAGAAGGGGGACAAATCGGAGTAGACGATTGGCGAGACACCAGGTTAACTTGTAAATTGGTTTATGGTGCTTCGTCAACAACGAAAACAACTAAGGTGTGAACTAAAGACATCTGTGGATCTACAGAATATGAGCAAGCTTGCTCTCATTTTCTCGGCTAGTTACATCCGAAATAAGCCACGAGTAACCAGTGGGAGTATAGCCGCATAATAGTTTGCCAAACTCATGTTGGTTCTGTGCCACTTTATGACTGTTTCAAGCCTACACAGTTTTTTAAGCTACTGCGAAAGCACAATGTTTGGTAGCGTTCCACGGATGTTGGAATAAGCGCAAAAAGCGCTTCGTTTAAGAAACCTGTAGCAAGATTAGTGCAGCATCCATCCACTTTGATTCAAACTACAAAACCAGCTACAAGAGTTAGGCTTTCTCGCAGCATTTTATTACTGGCAGCATTTGTGAGTATGCTATAGTTTAGCTTGCTTTTTATTATGCCACTTATGGACCATTTTGTACCACGCGTTTAAATTGACAAATTCGGAAGTAACTTCCTCGAACGCGTTCGCCTCTTGTTGACTTCCTGTGGTGCTACTTGTGCTTGCGCTGTTGTCAGGCCTTTCTTGTTGTGTCCCCAGGCGTTCGACTTCTTAGATTGCGCCCCACGAGTCAAAAAGGCACGCACCGGACAGGAGGTATATTTGCAGAACACTACCCGGACTGGCGTGGGTATGAAAACACTATAAGTCAGGTCCAATCACGGGCTGAGGGCTAATTTGAAATTATCGATCTCAAAGAACCACGGGACGTGTGAGGGGTATGTAACGAGCAGTAGTAACAAATGTTCTGCAACACAGAAAAACTCCAGTCTGCAGTTATGAACGGGTACACAAGTATACCTGTGTTTTCCTTTCACCTTCAACATTTCCAACCGTCGGCTGTATAGCTTTGAGATCCATTCGGCATCTGATGGACGGTAACCGAAGAAAGGCTTATAACGCAACTGTTCCTGATCCTATTTCAAGTGTGTTTTTAACTGAGGTTGTATTTCTTGCAGCAGGACCCGAACGTTCTATGTAACGGCCCACTACACGCTAGCTAGGTTGGAAAGACCATGCAAATCCGTCATGACGGTTGATGGAATCACACTGAACTCCAAAGTTCCCATCCTCCTATTAAATTCCAAGGCCGATACATCAGTAGCACCCGCAGTACTAATCAACCAAGAGAAGCCGAACTCCTCCAAACATTAAACAACCCCCAATCTTTTCTATTTAACTTCTCAGGGGCCATGGCCTTTGCAAATATCATGGACAATATGGGGAATAGGTAAATCGTAAAGCCAATTAAAAGTGTATCTGATAACACACCAACATCAACGACAAACACGTTCTACTACGAATGAAGAGCAGGAAAAACTGCAAATATGTAAAAGTCGTGTTCACATAATAACTGAGCCATAATCAACTTGATTAAGAGATAGATCAACCGACGCTTTGAATCGGTGGAACACCGCATGCGATCAACTTATCGTTCAGGCCAGACCCACTGGTATAATATGGATTACTAAATATCCAAACTGGGTTAACTATGGTGCGTCCCCACTCCTTTTGGATAACACTGAGATTTGCGAACAATCCTGAAGCCGTTCTTCTGTCGGCACATCGTCCCAAGGACGGAGCCATTGTAGTACACCTGTTCCCAAGTGTTCTGTTGAGCGAATCCCAACAGGAGAAAGCTGAATTGCGCAACCGTCACATGAGTAACCGGGAAAAGTATTCTTATCTACGGTGTGTCTGTTGCAAGCAACGAAATTCGCTTGCATGGTTCGAGTGACGCGTTTCCACCGAGTCAAAGGAATAAGAACCCGGAACTGGATAACGGTAATATTTAGAAATAATTAAATGACCATATACCATAAATACCTCGGCGATTATGCTGCCACACTCAGTACAGTTACAATGACAATCGTTTGGTCCTAGTCAACAAGTTCAGCTTCCAAGCGTCCGCTGTACGAACTCATGGCAATAAGGTACACAATGAGCCTATAAGTCGGGTAAAGCTGTGGGATTGGTTGACCACGCAAACGGATGCGGACTGGATAAGTCTCGAGTGTGAATTTGGCCTGCTTGAACCGTTCATCAACTGAGCCAAAAGTGCACATACACAGAAGAATGCATGCTCAGTCAGACATAATCGGTGGGGAAAAAAGTCAACAGAGAGACGTAATCGGTGAGGAGTGAAAGTCACAAAACGACCCTAATCAGTGCAGGGCACAGTGTTGGCAATCGTGACCAACATTAGACAAATATGTAGAGACAATTGAGGATCGTGGGAATGCGAAATAATAACCTTTTTAGGGAACATAGGACGGAAGGAGTTAGAGACTGAGTTTCACGAGGAAATGGGGAGGAATAGTGGACTTGTTTGATAAGAGAATGGAATATGGAAAGCAGTTGTCATTGCGACGTCCGCATGTTCTCTACACTTGTAGCTAATAGTATCAGTAGGTGATCACAATGAATTCCGTGAAATTTTTTTGATCGATGATAACTTTTCGGTCGTTATCCGCACTATCTATCCTTCATTATGTAGGAAGCGGCCCGCGGATACCGCAACTCGTAATTCGATGCGGACAACTTGTTTCAAACCAGCTGCGTAGGTAACGTGTGTTCGCATAATTCCTATCTAAATTACAGCTAGATACATTAGATGTCGTTCTACGTCCATCTGATAAATTTGCTTGCAAGCCTGTGGAAAAAGAAAACCAATCGAGTGTAGGCTGGTCAGCAGCAAACCAGAGTCATTTTGGTTTTGTGAGAAGTGTACTACTGTCCTACTAGTTAAAACCGTAACTGCACTGAACCATAAGTAGGACAAGCTTGCAGACGTGGTTGTGAGAATTATGGGCACCAAAATAGCCTTGGTAGGAACAATCAGTTCCGAATATCTGACACATGCCTCTCCCCCGAACTCCACTGCAAGCCAACTCCACAGCGCCGGGTGTTATACAAATAAAGTCGCTTCTGCATAAACTGTCAACACTCCAAATAACCCAACCGTTGCCGCGCAGTTCACTTACAGTCCATTTGCAACAATTTCCTTCAAACCTACTTTCCCTTACCAGAATTTGCCGAATCCCAGGAAGCATGCAATACCAGTGGCAACTGAGCCATTGTTGCGTCAAAGAGCAGTCCAAAATCAGACGCTGCCGTTTCTATTACCACACCCCTAACTAATTTGTAATGCAGCGCTGCACGAATGAGTAGCGAATTACTCGGTCTTCAAACCACGTAAATACTCCAAGGAAAGACGCTCAGAAAAATGGATATCCTATCTGTAATATGTGCCAACGATCCGGAGTCAACATGGAATTCTTTGAAGGTCAAGCATATAGATGACCTGTACCAATAGAATACCATGAGTACCCTCCTTGGTATTCTAAACAAAACCCTCCATTTTGACTAGAATCTTCCGTCATGCGAATTTCCAGCACTATGGTGAAGTCAGGCTTCTTCAGGTGGTGCTAAACTCTATCGATGATGTGGAAACAGCGTTGCTGTTGGTTGCTACTCTACATAACGTAATCGGTTAGGTCCGCATCTTTTCAGACGTTGCATAGGGGAAGCATAAGCTAGCAAGGCATAGCTTAGTAGAGTTCCGAATAAACACCGCAGCCCGAACCGTTTTTGTCTACAGCGTCCCTCAGTCTCATGAAAAAGACGAAGGCGAAGCAATGACTCATGACCAGGAACAGTGGTAATATATTCGTAAGACCATGCTCTTGTACGACATTGTAGCTACTTCTCCATCGAGAAGGCCTAGATCAGTAACCTACAAATGGCGAGGCCAAGGATACTGATGGTTGGACTACAAACTAGACAGATGGAACTTATGCTACTAGAACGCTGGAATTCGAGCTTCGGTTCAAAGCGGCGAGCGAAACTGTCGTCCGACTTGTGGCATCACCACAGCATGCGAACGAAGTGAGGATCCCACGCGAAATCCTCACCGGAAGAAGATATGAGGAAAGTGAATATCTTCTGGTGCAATCTTGCAGCCACTTTCCATGAGCTGTGCAAAGTGAGTTGTCAGAGGGGCTAATTACCATGCCTCTGAACCCAACTTCATGAGGAACTCATGGTTGACAGCTTATTTATAGACACTCACTAGGGTTAAGCGATCATGTCACCAAACGTTATAACTATGTGTGTTACATTGAATATCCCGAGGGATACACAGAACTAACACGTACTACCCCGCACTGCAACATCCTGAACGATCTAGTTAAGAAGACCTATAGGGTATTCTTGAAAGTGGCTCTCCTGACAGAGCCTAGGTTCAGTTTGTTGGACGCTTCAGCAATCTAATCGCCAATGGTTCGGCAACAAAGTAGGTTCATTTTACTAATCGCTCGATATTCATCAGAAGTGGAACCCGCAAACGCATGTCAATAAAGAATGCAGCTTGGCACACTTACAGCGCTGGTCCTAGTCATGAAACATGGAAGGGCTACATGATCTGGCGCCGCCATGCTAATACGCCTGTCCGTGGGGACAAACTGACTCACCAACAACATTTGGCCTGTACATTTGCCAACAACAAAATACTCCTATACAAGCATGTTAACACCGTTCACCAATTGAAGCACGGTATCCCCACACTCAACACGGCAGTCGGAGTGGCACAGAGTGCTGAACGGGCAGCGAACACCCTACGGATGCAGTACGCCCCCACCTTCCAAAAAGACGTCCGCCAGTATTATATACCCACATCCCTATCCCCAACTTCAACACTCACTAACATTGACCATACTGCCACAGCTGCACTGAAGAAACCGCTCTCAGTGCCCACCAACAGTTCTCCAGGAACCGATGACACCTATCTGAGAAGGCTGAACGTAGGAGCAACAACCCTGCTTGGGCCGTTATCGTATTTCCTCCAAAGGTGTCTGGATAAGCAAATCCTACGTATCATGTAGAAACATAGCTTAATCACTCTGACTTTCAAAAGCAGTAATCGCTCGGAACTCGCTAACTATCACCGAGTGGTCCTCCTCGTTTTTTTATCAAATGTGATGGAGGCAATCATCGCTGAGGCTTTAGTTGACCATCTATAATGCCACAATCTCACAGCGCCCGAACAACACGGTTTCCGCCAACACCGTTCATGCACAACCAACCTAGTGATTGCACGCAGTAGTTGTATGGAAGCGGCCGATAAAGTTAGATGGACCGACGTCATTTACCTTGACTTCTTCAAAGCATTCGACCGCCTGGACCATCGCATTCTGCTTCACAGGCTGGAAAGCTATGGAGTTAGGAATCCTGCTCCTGGGTGGATCAGGAATTTTCTGATGATCGGCAACTGCAGACCCGATTCATGTCCAGTGTGGAGTTTCACAAGGATTAGTTCTGGGGCCGCTCTTCTTCTCGTGTTCATCAACGAGCTTACGCGTTTGATTACTTCAGATTTCTTACTATTCGCTGAGGAGGTTCAGGTGTGGCGAACGATCGCCGACCCACCAGATCACCATGCCTTTTCGCGCGATCTGCACAGAGCCTATGGGTCGTCACTCCACAATCTGTTGCAATTCTATTCAGGGTAGTGTAAGGTGGTTCACATTCGCCAACCGCCGAACATCACATAAAAGCTTGGAGATCAGGTCCTGCAAGCAGTCACCCAGAAGCACGACCTTGGGGGTACTAGTCCAGGCTGAGCTGGGCTGCTCAAATGCATCTGAGAAGGCGTCAAAGACTGGAAACCAAAACCTTGTCATGCTGCGGAGTTTATTTAGGCGCTTTGACCCCTCTGTCTGTTTGCAGTTGCTTAACAATTACGTGCGGACTCATGTGGATTATGCAACCCAGGCCTGGCAGCCCTGGCACAACTAAGATCTTGCAGCGCTCGCGACTCCACAGCGATGAGCCACGAAGCACCTCAAAGAGTTGTTTAATGTTCCTTAGCAACTTGAACTGAGGACCCTAAAAGTATACAGCTGCTGGTGTCGGTGCCTACGTGGAGATTTTATTAATGGCCTAGCAAAATTCTGAGGAACTCTAACCACGTCTGGCATTACCTACTACATGTGAGCAACAATCCTAATTTGCGGCACCACCTGTCCAAGTTAGCCGCGCAATACAGTCGGCTAGGATGTCGACGGAACTTGTACTTTCTTCGTGTGTGCCAACCATGGAAGGCCCTCCCAAATTACGTTGTTTCCCCCCTACTTTGCCCGTGTTTATAAGTGCCTTGAAGCTGCTTAAACCTGCCTACATTACAAGAAATAACCTGTGTGTTCCGACAGATGATATAACATGACGAAATTCGCACAACCAGACTAACTTACACAAATGAGGTTGGCACTTTCTTTATGCCTCTGTGTAAACACAGTGCTGAGTCCACCTAAACGAGTTCCATTTTATCTCTTATTTGCTACGCATGGTATTCTGGTTCTCATCCTAATCATTCTACGGGACTTTCTAAGCAAACGCTTTTTTGCCCGTAATACACCATTGTTCCATTGTTCCATCGAGAACGTCTACTATTTATCACAATGATTAACAAACGCATCCACCCGGACTCGTACCCACTGCTATCGCTGACACTGGGCAACAAACAGCTTATGCAGATTTTGCTGTAAAAGTATTATCACCGTATCAGAAAGCAGTACTGAGAACCAATGATCTGTCAAAAGGTGTTTAGCGGCCGACCGTTTAAGTATCAGCTCAAAATCTACGCTGAATTTGACATCCAAAACCATTCGTAATATTCTAAAAGCTATCCTGTCTATACACCGACACCTAAGCTTGGAGCCAACTAACTATAAAATAAACTTGTCGGGCATGTTGCCATTTAGGCACGATAGAGCTGGAAGTGGCAATTGTGTCATTTGCTGCCACAAAACTAATCTCCAATGCGAGCTCAGTGATCACCCAGAAATCTGCGCTCCTCATTCGTTTCGGTAAATGTATTGTTACGGCCAACAAAGCATGTCTAGTAGCCACAGTTCATCATCTTCCCAAGTTTACGTCAGAAATGGAATACGAGCTAAACTAGGTTTAAAAGAATGAGCTGAGAAAGTCAAGCGGCCACCTCCTCATCCCTGGAGACTAATGTACACGGCCTGGAAATGTCAGTAACCCATGGAGCAGCATAAAGTCTGTCCACAAGAGCAAATTTCCAGCTAGCGTCTGTACAACTACTTCACTTATCACCTCGGAGTTAGAACGGTGAATTGGTTGTCTACACTTAAACATGTGCTCACCAACGAAAAGCTCATTCTCAACGGAATATGTACAAGCACACGGTTAATTTCTAATGCTCATGTTGCTCTACTATTTGACTGTATATACCTTGCGGAATGTCCCAAAGTAGAGCGTGATAAAGTGTATACTGACACACACCGGCGTGTTTTCCGCGCTTGTCAAGTAGACATCTTGGATCAAAAGGGCTACGCCTCTGAAATCGTCGTGGAAAGGTTTACAAAGGCCTTTAGCACACTGGTAACGTACACATTGGAACAAGAATCTTTAAACCACTAAAGCAAAAGTAATGCATTTCTAAGCAGAAGTAGATGAATGTATTCGCTTACAGCTTTTGGCATGGTGACTTCACGAGGAATCACCATTGTCGAATTCTGGAATATATACGTGGTACAGCCTAACTATTGTGGGAAACTGATCCGCCATGACTAGAGGACATAGGAAAAATGCAGTACCGACGCTTCGCTGCCGCGCAACCGCTACCGACCGCACTTGAGCTAAGGATACTTCGTGGGTCACCCTGCCCCCATGCAGACTCGAACCAACGCCGCAAGATTACGAGCCAAGCTCGTTACCTCTGAGCTACGGGCCGGTGGAGGACATAGAAGGAGCTAATGAATCAATTCGGCTTTAACCGGAAACATATTTGGCGGCATCCGGTTTCGGATTTGCCTGTCACTGTGGCCAGCCACAGGACGCCTGCGTCTACAGAGATACCATGGGGGGCTTGCGCTGCACCACCCACAGTTCCATCCACACATGCCATATCCAGTGTAAACCCGAAGGAACAAGACCGGGAGGCATACGGATGGGAGCCAGGTTTCATCAACGGAGCCGGCCCACACTCCTTCATAGGCAAAAACAAGCGCGCTGTATTTGGAAAGCAATCGCACATAAGGCGGTGGCTGGACAGTAGTCCGCTACACACTGAGTGAATGGAACCACTCTTTGATCCTAACACGGTCACAAGGACCGCGCACCCGTCTCTCCAGCAACGACGAACTGTCTCCTAGAGCAAGTAAAGATGAGGTAGTGGGTAACAGACAGGTAGGCACCTTGTCAACATGAACATCAAGCGCAGTCACACGGGGGATATCAAGCAACAGCCAAGTACTTGAGGGAAAGATAGCAAAGAAAATAAATCGGGTAAAGCATACAGATACGGTGACATAAATCTTCATTAAATGGGCGTATAAAATAATTGATTACGAACGAATCCGCGATGGGTTCAAGAGGTCAGAAAAGATATTTTAAGGAAATGACACAAACAAGAAAATATCATCGAAATTAACTACATTTAGCATCGGCGAGGTGTGCAAGTTTATAGAAGATAGTTCAGGTAAACAATACTATGAGAAAGAAAAACAGTAGGACAAAGTTGAAAACTCACCACCTGAAATAAAGAGACTTAGCATGCAACCATGTGGTTAGTAACGCAAGTGCAGCGTACCTGCAAACGCTGCGTCTGGTCTATCGACGTTCTCTCTAGGATGCGTCATCACTTCGGTGTTGGCCCTGCGTGGCTGCGCTCATTGCTCAGTAGGCCTGCCTGACTCAGGCAATCGCGACCGCATATGCTACAGCACCATGCACTCGATGTCGATGGAGTACAACCAATCGGCTTCGGTCTCTTCCGCAATTGCCGCTTCTTCTCCGCATGTTCAAGGTCTTTCTCCCGGACATGGGCAACTGCCTTCGTGATTAGATCGCGCCATGCACACCGATCAACCGCCTTCTATTCCCATGACCTGCAATCAAGATTAGAACTTGAGAGCTTCACTTTTATCATGTCCTAGTAACATAACTTTGGCTTCCTCACATGCCGCTTCTCAGTACTCAGCTGACCGTATAAGAGTTGTTTCCGTATCAGCGTCGAATGCATACAACTGACATGACCGAGCCACCTCAGGTGTCTCAGCAATAGTATGCAGTGCATTGCATACATTCCAGTTCGGCGCAACACTTCCGTTACCGCAAGTCTGTCGCCTCACCTGATGCGCAGAATCCGGCGCAAACACTGTTAATGCAACCTCTCGAGATATCACACATCCCGCCGGTACATCGTCCAAGTTTCGCTGTTTTATAGAAGAACGGACAGCATCATGGATTTGTACACATCAGTTTCGTGTTAATGGTAAGCTCATGGTTGTTCTACACTCGATACTCTAGCTTCCCGAATGCCGCCGCTGCCTTTAAGTCGCGGATACGCCACTCATTGTGTAGCTGTTAATCAGTCCATATCACACTTCCAAGGTAGCAGAACCGGGAGATGGTTTACAATACTTCAGCACCAATGCTGATTCGTGGCAATATTGAAGATTCCACATCCGTTGAAGGCTGAAAGACACAGACAGTTTCGTTTGTGTTCTTAGTGAGCCCGAATTTGGCCGCTGTCGAAGCCAGAGCACTAGTCACGTGCTGCAGCTCATCGGCGCAGTGCGCAAACAACGCACAGTCGTCAGCGAATAGCAACATACGGATAGTTGTCTCACAAACTAAGGTTCGCGCACCGAAACAATGGATGTTAAGCAACCCACCATTCATAAGGTGCTCCACACGAACACCGTAAGCACAAGCGGTGGAAAAGCTCAGGACATCATTGCTCGAAGATAAATAGTAAATAGCGCAGGAGCTAAGACACAGCCTTGCTTCACACCAGAGACAACTGCAAAGTCTTTCGAAGTCTCTCCACTCAGCTGCACCCTCGCCCGCACACCAATGTGCAGACATTGAATTACACTTACGAAATTGCGCAGGCAACCAAACTTACTCAACACCAGCCACAATGCTTCGCGGTTCACCGTATCAAATGCCTTGGGGAAACCAACAAAAAGCCAGTACAAAGGCTAGGGAATTTCTCCGCACTTTGCCTGCAACTGAGGAGCAACAAACACCATATCTATAGTGCTGCGACCCGAGCGGAATCCACACTGCTCTTCCGCCACGTTAGGCTCCACAACCTGAGTGACGAGGCTGTTGAGCAGTATTCGGGCAATCGCCTTGCTCGCACAACTCAGCAAGTTGATGCCACGATAATTCGTGAAACATTGCTAGCTGCCTTTGCCCTTGTACAGTGGTAGCATAAGGGCATCCTTCAGCTCTGAAGGAATCTCCTTATTCCACACGCGTTGCACAAAGTGGTACAGGGCACTTACCAACACGGGTCCGCTGTGTTTCAATACTTCAGGCGGATCCCATCGGCCCCGACACACTTGCCGTTTCGCAGCTGAGCAATTGCTCTCCGCGTCTCATCCAGTGTCGGCGTGTCCGTCAGATTCACCTTCACATCGTGCTGCTTGAGGCCGTTCAATGTAGACCAGTCGATCTCTGAACGGTTGTGCAAGAGACAGTCAAAGTGTTTTCGCCAGATCTGCATTATGTGTGCAGTCTGTGTGCAGGTAGCGCCAAAAATACGATCGATCATCGTCCTCAGCGGCTCCAATCTCGGTCAATACACTGCCTTCAAGGAGTCAGAGAATTTGTTGTGTTGGCGGCGTTTGGAGTAGCCTTCCATGCGTTTCGTCTTGTCCGTTTACCACGCACTTTTTATGCGACGGATCTGTCGGGTCATCCACCCTAGAACTTTGCGAAACTGACTATTCTTCCCCCAGTCACTGGGTTCTGCGACATGTGCAGCAAATGCTGCATTCTACTCCAACATCAAGGTGCGAATCTTCGCATTGTTCCCATCAAACCAATCAGAGTGCTTACAGTTTGCGCGCCCACTGGTCTGCTCGGCAGCAGCTGTCACCTGGTCACGAATGTGTTGCTACAGGTCGCTCACTGTGGCTAAGCCTTCCACATGGCACAGGGGTACAGCCATGGCCTTCTCCAGCTCAATACGTTTCGCCAAATTACCGAAGGAGAGAATGTTAAATTTACGCCGATTCACGGCAGGAGTGCAATACATAGCTTAACAAAAATACATGCAGTTTGGTCCGCATCAATTTGTGCTCAATCAGTGCCACACTCAGCTTCACGCAATACACGTGTCATGCGCACTTCACGCATATCACGCTGACGTACAATGACGTAGTCTAGCATTTGAGCGTGACCACTCCGTGGATGCGTCCCACTTGCTATATTACTCGCACTCAGTGCAAACCGAGTGTTCGTGATCGTCAGGCCGTGAGTGGCACACAGTGAGAGCAGCCTGTCACCGTTCGCATTCGCTGAACCAATGCCATGCCGACCGATAACCTCTGTTCACACCGACGCATCACGCCCAACATGCGCGTTGAAATCACGCAGCAGAAATAGTCGGTCGCTCCTCGGCACCGACCGTATCACGGAGGATAGCTGCGTGTAGAATTGATCACGCGTGTCATCAGGATAACACACGGTCGGACCGTACGTGTTTATAAAAGTGGTAAACGTACCTCTTCCGAGTCGTAGGCGAACAGTCATGAGTCACGCGCTGAAGCCAGTTGGTTCACTCACCAGCAGGCCATGGAGGCGTTCGGATATTGCAAATCCAACCCCATGATCACGTGGTGCTTAGGCGGCTTTGCCCACCCAGTAGTATGTGCAGCCAGCGCCTGCTTCATGCAATTTACCTTGCTCAGCGAGCCGGGTTTCACAGCGCCGCAATATCGAGGTGGTAACGCGTCAGTCCCATCGCGACGAGTGCAATGTGTCGCTCGGGACGCTCACTGGAGTTCCGTCACCGTAGTGTGTGCACCTTCCAGCACCCGATGATGAGTGCTTTGCGCGCAGGCATACGATTGCATTGGTGTGCAATCGGAGGTTTGCTTGAGGGACTCCACCAGGAGCCTTTGGCTCAATAGCCTGACGCACAAGGCAGTAGGGAGCAGATCCAGCTCGGGAATGTGATTGCAGAGAGATTGGGATCTGCTTGACGGCCGTCACACGCAGCCCTGGAGGTACTGGAACGATTTATATATGTTTTGCGACGGTAGTAGGATACGCACCTGCGACCACGGCCAGACGCAGGTGGATTTTGGCTTGTTTACACCAATTTGACCAGGGGCTTCCTGGCTTGAGGCGGGCAGTAGCAAACCATTGAACACCCAGAGGTGTCCTCCCACCGTCAGAGACAACGTCTGGCGCTCGTGCTCAACGGCAATCCAGCTGTGAGCTTATAACCCCCAGACCAGTTGTCTCCCATGGTTAAGTTTTACGAGAAGAGGGTCATCGAGCACTTCCTAGCCTCCGAAGAAGATGGATTAGGATACTGGCAGGGCGCCCACGCCTGACAGGAGAGCGACTCGGGTTCTCAGCCAAATCCTTCGATTAAATGTAAACCCGAAAGGCAGCGGGTCTAACACATGACCAGTTCAATGATTAATGCGGATTGCTGTTCTGGATCTTAGCGGGGAGAAGGGCGTAACCCAACTCCCACCCAGCGGTCGCCACGAGGATGTGTCCAGGACATGAGCCTATGGCACAATAGCAGCAGCAGTTGGTAGATTGTCTGTCAGGATCTAGTCATCACCAGCCTCAGCGCACCATACGCTCTCCCGCCCGGAAACTTACATACATATTAATGGTCTACGTAAGCTGCAGGATGCAATTCCACCATACCCGACGATTGTCGGTCACATGCAATCAACAACTGAACAGCTGATAAATCGCGGTTTGGCCACTTTCATCCATTCCAGAGGGTAACGAATTAAAATTTTCTCTCTTCTTCAAAGCTACCGCATTTTGTTTTATTCCGTATCATTTTCTATTAACATGTATTAAAAGAAGTTGTTGTCAATGCGTACTCACAGTTCTACTGGAGTGGACAACAGTCGCCCGAATTATTTGAACGCGGTAACCAGCAATGTAAACAAACTCTACCTAGCTCTAACAGCGCTATCTATAATCACATAATCAAGGTAATCTAACTGCATTACCTACCTTTCAAAAACCGTGCTGGTGTTTACTGAAAAGCCTCCTAGAACTCAAATATTCTATTGTGCGTTCTTTAACTAACCTCACCATGATTCTAGAGATAGTAGATGTGTGGTGGATGGGGCAGTAATTGTTTACATCTTGCGTAGATCCGCTTTTGTGTCGTGATATTTTAGTTGATTGTTTCCAGCGCATAGGATATTCCCCATTGAGCAAGGAAAGTGTAAATACATTAAGCAAAAATTAGGGATGTCTGGACTTTGGCAATAGATGAAACGCAAGCTAAGCGAAAAAAGTAGTTTGCGCAACCTTAACGATGCTTTGCAAGGCAGTAGCGACATTTTGTTTTTCTGTGTTAAGAGGCAATCGCCATAATACCAAGGAATTATGACAGTTTTATTTACTAAAATGAGCAACAAACAACTCTTTAGTGGGGTTGTAAACGGATCACATATCAGGTTCCGAAAAATGATTAGGTTACTAAATTAAGGGTCAAAATATATAAGTCATCTCAATGCAGTCGCCTACAGTTGAAGGAAGGAGTACAAGCTATTGTAGTAGCAAACACTGTACTTCAAATGCAACGTTAAGGTGCTGAGAAAAGTTGCAAGTAAACTTTTGTGGGATACACGAAACGACTGATGAACTTTCCGTCTCTCCATAACAAACGTTTCGCCCAATTGATTCAATATTTTGTGACAGCCTTGTCACTGCCGATCTCGTTGATGCCAACTTTAACCGACCTCGTTCATTCGCAGAGGTTGAATGATAAATAGCTATATTTCAGCCAAGGTGTTTCACCAAGTATCAGCCAGATAAACTACAAGAAAAATTGTTATAACAATTTAAGCAGGCAGGGCACGGTTGACTTGACAGTCGAGCTCGATTTTAACCTTTTTAATGATGGGCATTCGCTTTACTTTACTGCTTGGAGATTTGGAGCATCGATACGCATCTGGGGTTAAAAGAAGATAGAGAGTGGCGTGAAAGAAAGAGGTTTAACCAGCGAATGGGAATCGCAATGACATGGCACTATGAATAAATTAAACGGATAGCAAAACCAAAAAGTGCTGTGGCTTGGGTGATAGGATAGGGAGTCAAAAACTTAGTTACAGTAAAACTGACAAATACGGACAGGTCGATTTAATGCAGGGTTCATATGACTGAATGCACAATCGTGCCAATGAGATCTTGCGCAGTATTCAGCAGTGAACGGTTTAATTTTCCTCGTTGTGCCTGCTTTAGGTATATTGAAGCATTATGACTAACGTTATTTAGTCTCAGCATCTATCTTTGAAAAGACTTGGATACACCCTGATAAAGCTCAGACCACCTACCACCAAATAGTACACCATAGTAGGCCAACCACCACAGATCAGATCAAAACCTGTTCTGCCACATCCTTGGAGGTTGTTAACATATCTAGGGAGGGAATAATTCAGAATAAGGACGGGGTGCAATCCATCAAGTTATCCTATAAAGACACCGCTTCACGAATCACAAAGTGGGTCCTTTTACTTTATTTTAATTCAATAGTTCAAGAGTGTTTGGTGGGATAAAAAGCAATAACTTTACAAGACCCACAGGATGGCAAATGGAAGAAAACAAAAGTTTCAGATGTGACACAAAAATATCAGTAAGTTAGACACTGCAGTTTGTCATACCGTTATATAATGTGTATCATGTAAGTGCAAGTCCAATAGTCTTTCGAATGTCTCGATGTTTGGTGCGTTCACCACATGCGATGGCAGTGCGTTCCAGTGCGGACAGACACTAAGAGAGTAAAAAAACTTTCTACAATCTAAACGGGAATATTGAGTCACAAGTTTTAGTGCATGGCCTCGGCATCGTTTGTCGGTAGATAATGTTAACAGCGACTTACATGGATGGTCCTCTTCTCTTAGTATCCGGTAAGTGAGGATCAGATCACCGCGAAGTCGTCGGTATTCTAAGGAGTACAGACCGATCGAACGAAGGTGCAGTTCATAACTAAGGCCCGATAGACCTCGTGTTGCCTTAGTGGCTCTTCTTTGTGGTTGCTACAGGAGACGAATGTCCCGTTTTAACCACGGACGCCATGTCTGCACCGCATACTCGAGGGGGGGGACGAATGTAAGCGTTAATCAATAATGGCAAGCGTTGCCGCTCGATGGTACCGAGCACTCGCCTCAAAAGCCTCAAGTTTAAGTTCGCTATGTTAGCTGCCTTTGAACATTGGAGCGAATTACCCAGACCTTCTTGCACGATGACCTCTAAGTCTCTTTCGTTGCTCACCTGTTTTATAACGCGCTGCCCCAGGTGATATGTGTTGCTGCAGTTACTGCGCAGCGACAACAGGTGACACTTTTCGGGTTCAGGGGTAGTTGGTTGTTTACTGCCCATTCGTGAATCCGGTTCAGGTCATCCTGCAGATAGACAGGGTCAGATGTTGACTGAATAGCTCGCCACATCTTAGCATCGTCGGCGAATATTTGCATGGGTGATTGAATGTTGGCAGGGAGGTCGTTGATATAGACTAAAAAGAGTAACGGGCCGAGAACTGATCCTTGCGGTAGGCCGCTAGTGACGCATAGGCTATCGGAGTGGGTGTTGGCGATCCTTACCTCGATTCTTCTGTCGTATAAGTAACTTTCCAACCATGTGAGCAAGGATCCGTGGATACCATAGGCCGCAAGCTTTCGGAGAAGTTCTGGGTGATTGACTCTGTCGAATGCCTTAGAAAAGTCTAAGTAAATCACATCTACGGGAACTCCCTCGTCAGCAGCCCTGGTCCATGAGTCCCGAGCAAGTAGTAGATTGGTGAGGCAAGATCGTCCGCGTCTGAATCCATGTTGGAGGTTGGAGATGATTTGTAGACTTTCAAAATATCTCACCATTTCATCAGCGATTATAGACTCCATCACTTTTGATAGAACAGGAAGGAGAGTAATAGCTCGGTAGTTGGCAGGGTCTGACCGCTTACCTCCTTTGTATATCGGAGTGATAAGTCCACGTTTCCACTCAGACGGAAGTGTATGAGAATCAAACAGAAACTGGAAAAGGTTGCAAGGTGGACTGCCATGGTGGGTGCAAGGGTTTTAAGTACTTTCGGACACATCTTGTCAATTCCCGGCGCACTATTTTCCATGAGCGACTGTAATTTCTTTGCTACAGATGTAGGGCTAAAGTTGGCCGTGGATAAGCCAACGACATTTGCTGGGATGTAGCAAGGCGATGGTTCCATGGTGTGTCTAGTCACTGAGACAAACTGCATGAGCAATGCGTCCGCGGTCTCCTCTTCAGTAACCGTTAGGCCATTGACCGTCTCTAGTGGTGGTATTCCCGTCTTAACCTTCCTTTTGTCATTCACATACCGGTAGAGCAGTTTGTGATTGCTAGTAAATTTGCGTACCATAGTTTCCTGCCATTCGTACTTGTCAGCTTTAAGGAGTGAAGTGCAGTAGTTTCTGACTGTTTTGTAATGATTCCACGTGATATCACTTGGACCTAGCAAATGACCCCTCTAAGCCTCGTCTCGCCTATTCAACCACTTACGTGTTCTACTCCGGATCCAGTTGTTGCTCCGTCACGAAACTCGTAATGTTACGCCTTTTGAAGCTGATTGTAGGACCCAGTTTATCTTGCCTTTCAACACTTGCCAGGCATCATTCGCCGAAGTGTGGATCTGGAGGTCCCAGTCAACGGTTGTCGCTATAGTGTGAAACTTGGAATAGTTGGTGATGAATCGTCGGGTTTCTGGTTCTTTGTCAACCATACTGGCATAACACACGTAATCAAACGTTAGAACTGAATGATCGCTACAACCTAGCGGGGGGTTGTATGAAACCGACTGAACCATTAACTCCTCATTAGTCAGGATTAAATCAAGTATTGAAGGGTTGTTTGAACCGCGGTGTCTGGTTGGTTGATCCACATGGTTATACAAAACTGCCATAGTCAAGAACTCAAGGAGTTTTGATTTGAAGCATGGCCCACTTGGGAACACAGATGCTATTAACGGTACATTGAAGTCACCCATTATCAGGTAGTGTGAGTACTTTTTCGACATAGTATATTGGAGAGCATTTAACAGATTATCATCGCTGTCGGCGGAGGAGTTTGGCGGCCTGTAGACAACTGCTATGAGGCAAGCATCCTGTGTCTTCTTCTGAGGACAACCATCGGGACCGGATAGCTGCAGCCGGCAAAATAAGTCGTCGGGGATAATAATGGAATGCTCAGTGTGAGCTTCACATTTCAGGTGATCTCGGCAGTAGATAGCAACGCCACCACCGCGAGATGGACGATCATTTCGAATGACTGACATTTCACTAAGTTCAATTTCTGGATCCAAAATCTCGTTTGAGAGCCAGGTTTCAGTTAATGCTATGATGTCCCAAGTTGCTGCTTCATGCCGATGGCGCAATTCCGGCAACTTGGAGTAAAGCCCTTGGGCGTTTGTGTAGCAGCATTGCATTTGTTGCCGCATTAGGAGGTGGGTTCGCTGTGTTTGACCGGCACAAACAGTGCCGGTCTGCCCACTTTTTTGACACGAGTGTTTGCACGCT
Organism: Dicrocoelium dendriticum; assembly: GCA_944474145.2. Lineage (NCBI taxonomy): Eukaryota > Metazoa > Platyhelminthes > Trematoda > Plagiorchiida > Dicrocoeliidae > Dicrocoelium > Dicrocoelium dendriticum. The sequence goes on from CALYDF020004212.1 coordinate 18,481, forward strand.
TGGCTGGTCTATGGTCGGAAAAGCCAGGTCTGACTCAACTGTACCAGTGGTCTGTACTGCTTGCAGGAATGGTCTCAGTCGTACTTCTGGTGGTCCTAGCCTTCTGCTGTGGTACCACACGTTAATTGCCATTGATGCCATCTCCGGCGTAGCCAAGGTAACTTTCAAAATTTTCGGCCCGCTCCCTTGATAATTTGGGGAGGAAGCTAAGCGGCTGACGTCGAATGCCACAACATTCTGCATGCCATAGAATTCTGTGATGTAGCGCCACTCATCAATATCGTGTTTTGTCTTTCACTGGTGTCGCCATGTTTCAGTTCGGGCACACTATGAACCAACACCACTTTCTTCATTACATTTTGACGAGACGCGGTTGGGTCGGATTTTCGCTTTGTCTTTCCTTCCATGGCATGTCTGGAAAAATGCGGGCACTGAGAGAAGAGTTCGGTAGACTGTGGCTTGCTAAGAGAACATCCTCCAAGTCCTTTGTGTTGCCAAATGTAACTCGCAGTAACCGAGGTTCCCCTACCTGAGGAGACTATGGGTTTTGTGACAGACGTGTAAGACTAGTTGGGAGAACGTTTAGTCCTAGTGCGCAGCTTATCTCAGTCCAGCGATTTCGCTCTTCGGCTTGTCGACCTTTTAACGACTCGCTGGTGGGTTCTGGTACGTTTGAACATATGACTGTCATCGCTTGTTGGTTGCGTAATAATTTAGTTTGTTGCAGTTCTTTTTGGATGGAGGTTTGTCGTGTGGGAGTGTTGGTCTTGTCTTGTGGGGAAGGCAAGTCAAGGCTGCAGCAATAATTCTCCTGTGCAACGAGGTTATTCACACAGTTTGTAATGTGCTGCCCAGCTAATACCGATGATCGTGCAATTTGTGCATAACTCTTTACGCCTTGCGGTACAACTGAAGATTTTATAGAATTTTCAATTGGCTTGGCATCACAGTTGTTTATCGCTAATGGTGCTTGTTTTTCGCCGGAGCGTGTAACATTTTTAATGGATAACTTTGGTCTTTTGGTAGGTCTGGGGTTAGGGCTACTTAATACACTAAGCTGCAACTCGAGTTCAGCGATTTTCCCTCCCAAAGCCTTGACCAATTCTTTCTGTTCGGATGACGCAACAGCCAACATTTCACACCTCGCGTTGAGAGTTCGGATAATCTTGACTATTGGGCTATCTGAACACGCATCACAGAACCACAAACTATTTGTTATTACGCCGCGGTTTCCGCCAAGTTCTGAGTTCACGTCCACTTCGTCGTAAGAATTTGCACACAAAGAGCACGTGATTTTTGTGATGACAGTTCTCCGCTTACTTGAGCCATGATTGACCTTCGTTGTTTTGTTCACGCGTGGACCCGCTGATAAACTTCGCCTTCCCATGGCTTAGGGACTCGTATGCACTTTAAATCACGCCGGTTGTGAGCTGCGTGAATTGACTAGTCCGGCTAGCGGTAACCGTCGCTGTCCGGGTTTGGTGGTGATGGGTCCTGGCGCAAGCGTGTATGGAATCACAAACACTTCGTGTGGTAGAGTGCACGAAGGAATATTGATGAAAGGACAAAATAGCCAGTATCTATGGTGTATGGTGGTGCACAGTACTAAGCTATATGTCACCTGATAGCTTTAGAAAAGCTCTGTAGAATGGTTTCTTAAATTCACTGAGATTCCCTTGAAAAAAACAAGCTTTTAAGCGTGGTTCTTAATGTACGAATTGCCGAAGACGCCGGTTGGGATGAAATAGCGAGACGGAGTACTTACTGCGCAAATATAAATCCCGTTCGATAGAACTCGGCGAGCCGAAACGAATGGGCGTATTTCCGAGAATGTAGCACAACAAATGAACGGAATAATCCAGGATTACCACAGAGCACAGAATTATGCGACCGTCTGTGACCTTGCCAAACATTAAAGGAATCCCACCGGTTAAATCTGATCAAGATGGACAGAAGTGCCCTCGGGTATAATGATATATTCACCAAAGTTAA
>CALYDF020004213.1:0-15000 GCA_944474145.2 Dicrocoelium dendriticum
TGTAGTGATGTGTACATATAAAGGTCACAAAGCATTTCGTTTGCATGGCATTTTGTTTTCCACAGTGAAGCAGGATAACGTCGTCATCCTCAAGGCAAAACCAAGAGAGCTCACATATGTGTCTGTGAATGTGCCTGGGAACACGGTCGTAAAATGCCGGGCATTTATGAATCTTCGAAGTCTGTTCACGCATAGTATGCGTTCTTCAACGGTATACATCTTCCACGCATCGGAACTATCAAAAGAGGTATGTAGCTTTTCCGCCTGTCATATTCTATTCAAGTGCATCGCATTTCTCTTTAACAATTTCCTTGCAATTTACCCCATGCCACACAGTTATACGCCATTGAATTCTTGCTATTTCAGCAGTGATGGCTTTTCAAGGGTACAGCGTAGTCAAACTATTTGACTCCGACGAGTTACTAGCTTGTCAGTAATTTCCGGCTTAGAGAAGAAGGTGCATACGTCGAATACCTTCCGGGAGCGGTAAGCACAACTATGCAGTTGTGAAAAATCACACTGCACCAGACGTTGATGAGACCAGCCCTGATGTGTCCATCATGGTTAACACGAGGGTTTTTTTAAATCTTAACCCACTTCGTTAGTTAGCCTCTAGCATGTCCGAGAAATGGAATGTCGTTCAGAGCGCGGCATGCTGCTATCCACAGACGGCAACATTCCGACGTGTCTTACAGCTAAGCGTCCTATGTGAGTATAGCTTATTTTATTTTCCCTTAGACTCCGACCCGTCCGTTCCGCTCCGATGACGAAGATGTCACGCGTCCCACCAATCCCGACAGGACTGCTGCAGAACATATGCACATGCTCCTACTTCTCTCTTCAGTGGCACTAGTCCACCACGTCCAGGGCCATCAACAAACAACTGTAAGTATCGCTCTCATACTGACCCTATCAAACATTGATCGCGCCGTTTGTTATTGCTGATGTTGTACCATCCAATCTGGAGGTACTACAGGAACTGAAGGCGACTAAAGGTAAGACATTACAGCTACATTGCTTTGCACTCAGCTTTATCCGTATCTTCGATCAGAACTGATCGGCCATCGCCGCATGTCCGAAGCCAGTTGCAGAGGCTGCAACGACAGTCCCAAATTTTTGCACTTGGACCTTGTCTGCCATTTATCTCTCTCAGTGAGCTTAAGGGATAAGATGAACGGCGGAAGGACCCAGGTATCAAAAACGGGGTCGTAATTTCGCCTTATTATTGTGAGACTTTCAGGTCAACCATGTGTTTGCTGTGCACGGTGCTAACACGCAACTCGTAGTCCAGGGTACCATGGAGGGGCTGACGGTAAGTTCAGTTGCCGCTGAGATCAATTACTCAGGCGCAGGAAGTTTGTTTGCATTCAGGCAAACAAATATGAAGGGCCTGATGAAGCATTTGTGTCAAATGCGAAACGTTGTGTATCATCATAAATGCCTTAACTGATCGTTTACCAAGTTTTCTGAAATATGAACCGCGTTGTAAAAGGTAGGTTGACATACAGTAATTCATAAAAACTACAAAGGTATCATTCGGCAACGCATGGGCGATGCAGCCTCGGATGCTGACATTACAGTCACATCAATACATTGCATTCTGCACGGCACAATTGACCGTGTATTGAGCAAAGTAAAGTATGCACTGCGCACGATGTCAGTCCCCTGCGTCAGTATGAACATCGTTAGCCTCCTACGTTGTCACTCGCCAAAGTAGATTAACCATCTTGCCAATGCCGCTTTCTGCTACTGACCATTTTTCTGCTACATACATTCATGTATCCAAAGCATTCTTAAACCCGGTTGTCATTTTCCTTCGCCTTGTGATGTTCTTAGGTGCGCGGTAAGCTCCATTTCGCTTTCTGAGCAATAGCTTGAGCGCCGCCTAGGTATGTTCCCACGTCCAGCAACTACGGCAACACGTACTGCGTGAACTTTGGGTTCGAATCGTCACTATATTCCTTAGCTACTAAGGGCGTACTAGTGTAATGTCCGTTTTCGGATATCTATGGTAGGCAATCAAGGGTTATAGACCTACCGGATTGCCACACATGTTGGTGCATTTTTATTGGTCGACGCTAGCACCATTTTCATTGGTCCGCCGTAAACTGGACAAAGTCCCTTTTTAGCCGTCTCACGGTACAAGATCCTGTCCAGTTTGGTGTAGTGCTCTTGTAGGAACGTTTAGGAGGCTAAGCTGGACAGAATCTGGACATGTGCTACCAAGGGGTAGGGAAATCCCTTGCGCATTTCTACTAGAGCGGATCGTTAAGCCAAGAAATGTTAACGTGTTAGGAGGTCTTAATGGATCTAAAACGAAACACCGAACCACATTCTGGTCAACCAGTTACTGCTCACCTTCCCTGCAATAGTAGTCCCCGCTGTGTAGGTTATGTAAAGTAAGAAAAAGTAGAAAGAATATGGAAGATAAAAGGGAATGAAAGTCATTTAATTGAAGGATAACACCAAAGAGTGAAGAGCTCGACAGCATATAACCTGAAATTTGGAAGATAGTTATGGTCGGGAGAAGGAAAAGGTTTCGCGTTGCTACCCAAGAGCGAATAACTGGCGTTCGAACCCCTTAACCGTAGGTTCCCTGGCTACAATTTCTGGAAGCGCTTTCCAGCGCTCGATAACGCTACGGGATAACCGAGTTTCCGCCCTGATCGGGTCAGAACGCGGCTTGTGTAGCTTCACGGGATGACCGCGAAGACAACGCAACCTAGCCGGGCTAACTAGCCAGCTCAGTTCGGGTCCAACCTACCCTATTAAAATGCAGTAAGTAAGGATTAGGTCTCCTCGAAGTTGTCGGTAGCGCATTGAAGAAATGCCTGAGCTAAGCATCCGCACGGAGTACGATTGTCCCCTTAACCCGTCGACAAATTTGGTACATACTCTAAAAACCCATTTAAATTCCATTTTGTCCCAAACAAGGCACGGCGGGCAGGGCTGGACGCAGTATTCCAGATGGGCAGAACGAAAGCTGAGAGCAGTTTTACAAATATGTTGGCAGTTAAGACCCCGATAGTGGTGGTTGATAATGAACTACATGTACGCTGTGGGAGGAGTACGGTTAATGAAGAACTTTCATTAATGGTGCTAATGGATGCAACGCGGTACCAAAGTGCTAATCACTAGCATCGACAAGGCTGGGGCGTAGCGCTTTACCTTAGATGTGAATTTGGCGTTTTACATACCTACATGTTTCAGTCGGCAGATAAAACTGTCGAAGCTCTGTCGGTAGTGATTAGCACTTCCTCAGCTCAAATTACAGTTGTATTTATGTATACAAGCCCTGTGAGTGCGTCCAAAGGGGTGCTTGGCTTCATTCGCTCCCAGTTCGCAAACAGGCATTTGTTACTGGGGGATCTCAATCTACCGGAAGTTTGCTGGACAGAACTTTCTTGCAACTCGGTAGTAGGTACTTCCGGTGCAGATCTTCTTAAGCTTAAGCTACAAGTACCGTTGCATCAGTTCGTGGACCTCCCCAATAGGTACATTTAATGCCCAAGCACCGTCCGTTTTGCATCTACTTTTGCCAAGCCACCAAACTTCGTAGGTGACATCACTTACAGCTCTCCCTTAGGTGCTAGTGATTATGTTTGTTTACCTTTCAGGTGTACTCTGGCCAGGTGCCACCAGAGCACCGCTAAGCCATATCCAAACATACGGCGTGCTAACTATCAGGCAATCGGTGGTTGATACGGTTCAGGCAGCCTGGAACAAATTTCAGTCTTATCTCACGAAGTGTCTACTCCCTACATCCCGCTCGCGAGGAGAAAGGAGACGCGATCGCGGCCGCCGTGGATAAATACCACCGGCAAGTACCTGTTCCAGAAACGTTCAAGATGTTGGAGGACCTACGTGCGGCGCCATCAACTAGCATTTATGATAGATACCGCGTGGCTAGAAATGGTTGTAAACAAAGCTTAGGGAAAGCTCGGCTGTTGTAGAAAAAGAATTGGCTGATGCAGCTTCGGAAAATCCAAAGAAGTTCTTCGCCTATTTTAGGAGACGTTTGGTAAGTTCGGCAGCACTTAGAACACTTCCTGAGCAGGTGTTTACCGGTGCGATCTATCCAAGGAGGCTGCGCCCGTGTTTTTCGTATCTTAATGTGATCAGGGTAGCAGACTGCGGGTAGGTTAAAGTCACCAGATATTAAATTTACACCTAATGGCAGCCTCAGTATGCATGTAATTAATACCCTCACGGGAACTACTTCCAGGACTTTGATATGCCACTACAACTGTAAAGTGAGTAGAGGAAGTGCGCGCAGCAGTCCGCAGGGCCTCACTAGTTTCGCACAGCTAACCTATGCGCGCATGGTTAGTGCAACGTTAACAACGAAAGTCCACAGTCACCTGAAGAATGTGATGAAGGAATGAACATGTTACCAAGTTAGCTGGTTATGGGCCTTGAAGCACCACAAGCCTAGTGGACGGCGTTTGGGATGAAGCAGCGATGAGCCAGAGGCCAGGATGGAAACGGGAATTTGGAAGCTTGAGAGCACGCCGGCTTCACAAGGTACATAGGTCTCTCAACACTATCACTAAGAATGTAAATCTCGGAGCCTCTATACATATCAGCACAGACCTGGTGCACTGCACAGTTGCATTGCAAGAGCACCAAACATGTCCGTCAGGAGGCATCTATGGCTAGATGTTTAACAGCACTTGGACGATTCGGATATGATTCCATTCACATAATAACGGAACCGTCAAGAAGCGGATGTACGCAGATAACAGTTTCAGGAACGTTGTCGTTTAGACCCAATCAATGTGCTCACGCAACTGTGCTGGACACGTTATATGCGTCACGTCAACACAGCGGATCACTAAGGAGTGGAGTAAAAGTAATGTACCTAAAGGAAAGCAATATGAACAAGGAATACGTGGGCTTTGAGGCTCAGTTGAACAGCAATTGCACCACTCCTACGAGGATTACAGAGCCACTGTCCGATTCATTTGCCAAATGTTCCAAGCAATACCGTCATCCGAGCAGTTGCATCGGGTTGGAAAGGGGAAGCACACGGAAACAAAACAGGAGGTGGCCCTAAGAAGGGCTAAGTTTGCATTTTCACAGGCTGGCCTTCAAGCCTTTAGGCAGTCCTAATCATCAGCTGCAGTGGTTTAATGACAATGGCGCAGGACTTACTGTCTGGAAAGCAAACCATAAAAGTCCCCGTTAAAACGGTTGTCTTTCCATCAAACTGTTCATATACAGTGGAATCCAGATCTACCCTGAGGAGGATGCAGGTAACAATATACTATGACCTACTCAAACGCAGGTTGGCAGATAAGCTGCAGCTCCGCCGAGGTGTTCGTGTCTTTTTGTACGCGCATAGGCATACCGGGTGCGTGGTCCCTACTCTGTGCTACATTTGCATATCTGCAACAGGGTGCCGCGTCACAAACATCCGAAGTGCTTGAGCGGAGGTGAAAAGCTATTTAAAAGCGCGTGCCTTTGTATGCAGGGAAAGTAGATGGGGTGGATGATATCGTTATATTCTGAGATGGTGTACTGCGCGAAACTAAACCTACGTTACTTGATTCCAACTCACGCATGTTACTGCTAGGTGATGGCTTCTTGGCAAGTGTAACTGCTGCTATGTCCCTGGAGCAAGCTTCGTAACCGTCGATTTTGTTCTCCACCAAGCATTTACGGCGGTACAGTAGCCGGTTGTGCACGCACCGAAAACCTGTACCTGCAACAGGTTCAACGCAAGCGAAGCAAAATATAGTCAACGTACCGGCTTTGTGCCACCGCGGTTGCTTTCGCATGGTTGGCAGTGTGGCTTATCACTTACGACGGACGCACCTGTTGCTACGTCTACAAGCTTATCTGTTTGTTTAATGAGGTTATCGATGAACCCCGATACCGCGCTGGGGTTCACGTCTTCCAGGCACTTCAGCCGAGCAAGCAGCTTTACTACGTTGGAATTGGGCTGCCTTGAGGTCGCTACCTACAAAGTCCGAAGCAACATGGAATCTTCCGGCATGTAGTAATTTGCTAACCATCGACTACGGATGGGTAAGTTTTCTAAAATGGGAATGAAAAGTTTTCTGTTTTACCCGCCGGATATTGATTTTCCTTATATAAAATCAGTAAATGGACGCACGGTAGCCACATGTGCCCGTAAAAAGCGCAAGTACACGTGCCATTTGCGCAGTCGATGTCCTATGGATGGTGTTGATCTTGAACAACAAACTGTGGAACTAAAAACATACAATATGGCATACTAGTCCCGCTCCCATGTCTGAGTACACAGCACCGAACTTCGATGTTGCGAGATGACGCATAACCAGGGTGCCAGCGTACGTTGTTATACAGCCTATCAGCATCTGCACGTAGGCATTACCTTCATCTTCAAATACCTGGTGTCTGTCACAAAGTATGTACACTGCATCTGAAACTCGTTCAGTAGAACCTCAGAGAGCTTCCACAGTTTACTCACAGCTACAGCAAGACTGTTGGAAGCCTGGGTTATTTTCTTCAATCTAAGATTGCCATTCTCGATACCATTGTTGGTGGTGTTCCCAAAATGCACCAATCCCGCTTGAGCGTAGTTTTCTTACGACCGCTGGATGAACGTCCAGTGGAATGTTAGATACCTTACAAACTGAGGATCAGTGTTCTGAAGTAGGCTCAGATCCTGCTGGAACCTAGAGCAGTGTGAATGTCGGAAAAGTAGCAAACTCGGTCTCCGTGTCAATTGTAGCCATCCGGTGCAATAAATAACGTGTGCAAAGCTATTAGTCTACAGAACAGAATAAAACAATTTGCTTAACTCACGTGTTTCCGAACGGCCCCGCGGATATGAAAGTAGCATCGCAGAATGTCACACTAGAATACTGCGAGTTCTTCGCGCATTTGAGCGGCCCTTTTATCCATAAGGCACGTTCGTACAGTGAAAGCATAGCCCATTGCATCACGAAATAAACCAAATAATTACACTAACGATTTGAACGTTTCCTTACGCACAAACCCATAACAAACTGGTCGGCCGTAATCCATGCCGTCTGTTACCAAGAACTGGTACAACTTGAAACTGTAGCGAACTTTAACGACGGATGTCATACATACCCAAGGCGGTTTGTACCATGCGTTGGAAAGCGCCAAAACATTTGAATTTGCTGATTAAGGTCAAAGCACACATGCGTAAATAAGCTTTTTTCAGAAAGGGTACGCACGAAACCATCCTGTTACGTGCTCTGAAGGGCCTGCCGCAAATTGACTAGCAATAATAACAAAACATTGCACTTACATGACACGGGCGAGCGCACCCTGCGCAGTACATTATGGACGTCGTCGCTCGTGACGTGTTTCCCAAGTGCCTTTCCGATATATTGCTATATGTCGCACGTAGGAGTGATGTACCGAAATAAGTCAGCAGCTTGATTGCATTCCTCTTCCGTATGTCGCCGGTTTAGAGGGTGCATTTTAAAAAGAAGGCGGTTGCATGGATGGTTGTGGGAGAGATGGAAAGTTATCACATTTAGCTTACGGCCATCCAGAGCAATAATGACACGAGCAGTGCAATCGGTGTCTCGGGAAATGAATTAAATTGTCAACAACATTACAATTCACATACTAGACGCGCCGTATTCATTTGCTTCTTGTTTTGCGGTGCTTAAAGTGCACGCATGTATAAACGATGCGATCATACCTCACGCTATGCTACTTGCTTCTTTTGCTACTACAGCAAACAAAGTTGGTGTTGTTGCGATGCATAAATGCAGCAAACAGCGAATAAAATTCATCACATATGAAATGTAGTCCAAGAAAGATGCTCCTGAAATCAGCCTCCATGATTGCAATAAGAATTAACAGCCAGGCGACCTATTTCATTAGACCTCACTTAAAGTAGCAGCGCACCTCATTGGCATAGGCATCAGCCGTTTATGGAAAATACTTGACATAGTCGTATTTATGTTGTAAAATTGATGCAACCTATATTTTTATTGCATACATTGCTTGCAGTCGAATGTGTCCAAATACGTGGCACGCGCCAATCGCTATTGATGATCTGTTGGCAGTGTATTTGTGGTACACAAGGTTATATGTTGATAAATGAAAATTTTGGGAGTTCCGACGCATATGTATGTATGTTAGTAAGTTACCCTCGTTGTTAATATGCTACGAGGAGGTTTAGCATGCAATGTGAATAGTTTAAATGCGTTACGGTGGTTAACCATTTTCCCACTTCTAGCGAAAGTAGCTATGGTGGATGGCTCTTGTGCATTCCAACGTATGTGCAATGGTCAATATCTGGACTTTTCATTAAACAATGAGAGACTGAAACTTGTACAGATAGAGACGGCGACAGCGTCTATTCGTCGGAGCGTTAAAACTGCGGAAGCTTACCAAAGGGAGACTGGACAGGTGCTACCGGAAGGATGCCCCTACCGATATATTCAGTTTGTGTGCGTGCATAGCAAGCGCTCGAAGGTTGCTTGAAAGCGGCAGGTGTTGGGAATCTGCCTGATGAAAAAGTTGTAACATTTACCGGTGTTACATTTATCCCGCTCGGTTCTCAGCGGTTGTTAAAGGGGAATGTTACGAGCTGGGAAACGCCCGTCCTCGCCATTCGCACAGTTTTTAGGTGGGGAAGTCTTAGCTGTACGCCAAAAATCGGCGGCTAACAGCGGATAAGCAAAGCATGGGGCTTAACTTAATGAAGACGTTTCGTCGGACGCAGGAGATGCGTGCATTTGTGCGTCTTCAATATAACATTCGTTTAACAAGACTTGATTTTTATGACATACGGCGGCGTCATCGTAACCCCTTTGTCACGGAATGGAGGAGGTTACGCAGCGCTTGCAAAGAAATGGTCAGGTTAAAATTATTCATAAGGGAAATGGGATTCGGTACCTGTTTTTCGTCCCCTCGCGTATGATGGAAGTGGTGGGCCAGTGAGGGGTGGTAATTTTGACGGAATCCACCTATCAGATCAATTACGGTCGTTACCTCCTAGGGCATTGTACGTTTGTGGACGTTAGCGGCCTTTGTATGAGCTTCTTTTATGCTGTTCTTCCCAATGAGACTGAGGCTACTCACCAAGAGGAGGTTATTCGGTCAAATACGAGAGACGAGCAGCAGGAGACCTGTCGTTAGCGAGACGATATACGGTGAGAAAGGGTGACCGATCCACAAAATGGCAAGGCTCACACAGTGTTGGGATAAACGCTCACTGGACGCAATTGAAGCTCACTAGTCTCATATTCACCATACCTTGCTAGTAGCAGGATACTCATTATGTGGTAAGTCTAATCGCCAACCGGGACACTGGGTCACTTCGCAGTCTCTGGAACTTATCGATGTTCGCCGGCATATTCCGGCTGGAAGCGAACACGATGAAACTCGCAAAGAGCTTCGGGTAAAACTGCGGACTGGCCTGAAGAGAGACCGCGAAATCTGGTGGTCTCTTCATGCTTCAGAGATGAAAATGGCCGCTGCCCTAGGTAACCGTCGTAAGTTATCCCGGCTGATACACGAAACGGGTAGCAGGAAACATAATGTTAATGAAACAATTTGTGACGAGATTAAACAGCCCAAGCACAACTTGTCAAAACGCTTGGAACTTTGGGCTGAGCACTGTGGAAGACAATTTAGTCAGTCGGAATTGTTAGATTTCTCGTCGGCCACTGATCGCCCCGCACCGTGGGCTGTGCCTTCGGATCCACCCCCGCTCAGAAGACGAAGGTGGGATCGCACTGTGGAAGTTAACTGAAACCGCAGGACCAGATGATCTACCTCCAGACTACTTTAAATTCGGGGGACCTGCTCTTGTGGATGATTTATAGGAGTTACTAATGAAACTGTAGGGGCAGAAAACTGTCCTAACCGACTGAAGCCGCTCCGTCATAGGCCCAATTTTCAAGGGAGGCTCACGATCGGAATGCGGCAGCCATAGAGGAATCAGTCTGATTTCCATCGCCGACAGATTGCTTGCCTCTTATCATTCACAGAATGACCGACACTTGTGAAATCCGGATCCGTGAAGAACATTCTGAGTATTTTCGAGGTTGTGGCTGCATTGACCACTCCTTCACCTTGCGTCAGTTGTTGGGGCACCGTCACACATATTGGCGGCCCACGGTAGTCGTGTTTTTTGATAGCAAAGGTGCATTCGATCCAGTAGATTGACGTGCACTTTGGGACGGTCTACACAGGATAAGTATATCTTAGTAGTATGGGAAGCTCATCGGAGCATTGTACGCGCGTAGCTCAGGCAGGGTGCCGGCTTACTGCAAGCTGTTGTCGCCCTTTAATATACCCAGCGGTGTGAGACAAAGATGCCCGCTGTCACCTTTCCTCATCAACTTCGCTATTGACGAAGTCATGGAAATCGTGTTAACAGGACAGGATTTAGGTGTGGATCTGATTTTAGGAGAATGACTTCTTGACTTGGAGTATGCTGACAATATAGCTCTAATTTGTGACAGGTTCCAGACGTGCCGAACGGCACTGGACAGATTAGCATTAGCTGTCAGCTGCTTCGGGCTTTACTTCGCACCATCGAAGTGCAAAGGTTTCCTCCAAGTTGGTCTGAGCCGCCTTCTTCGCTGAATGTTGGTGAAGATCAGCTAGAAGTCGTTCGAAAATTCAACCACCTGGGAAGTTGTATCAGCGCTCGTGGGATTGAAGATGAGATCACGAACCGTATAGTGAAAGCTCGAAGCGTTTTTGCTAACCTTCGCCACTTATGGCGCCGGCGCGACCTCACTCTCGCTCTGAAGGGTAGAGTGTACAATACAGCGGTACGTTCGACCCTACTGTACCGTTGTGAAACTTGGCCTCTTAGATCAGCGGACATAAAGTGGCTAGTTACGTTCCACTACTGGTTCCTTCGCAATTTTGCTCACGTCTGGTAGAAACGCCGTGTGAGCAACAAGCGTGTTTGACGCCTTGTTTACGGCACAGGAAAAGGAAATGAACCGCTCAGCACCGTTATTTCACGCACCAGGCTCCGATGGCTTGGCCACGTGTTGCGCATGCCAGCCCACCGACTCCCGCGACGTGCGTTGTTTGCGCGCCGGGTGTGTGAATGGAAGAAGAGGAGGGTGGCCGAGCGATGACTTGGTCAAGAGTAATGAAGGCCCTCACTTCGAAACTAGCTTCGGTTAGAGCGTCTCGGCTGCCTGGTTGCAGTCCGAAAGACGATGAACACGTTTGGCTGGATACATTTGCTGATATATTTAGGTGCCGACCGTAGTGGCGTTCTTGTTGTTAGTTTCTTTGTCCCACCCCATCCCTCTTTAGCATTCCCTTCAACCACCATCTCACTATTTAGACTTATATAATCTTGCATAGTAATATTTTTTGCAGCATGGTAAACGGCTTGTAGCATATTGGTAAGATGTCCATTCGTTGCCGTTACCTCATGCAGCTTGCAGCAGTTGCCGTTTTTCTACGGTTTACTTTTAGCAAGTGCGGAAAATTAGCTGAGGTATTTTAAACGTCTAGCTAACGTGTATCATGATGAAGATAACGACGACGAGTATGATGATGATAAGGAGGATGGTGGTGATGATGATGAGCAGGAGGAGGAGGAGAATGAGGATGAGGATGCTGAAGAAGATAATGGTGATCATGAAGATGAAAATGTTGCTTATGTGGTGGATGATGATGATGATGACGATGATGCTGATGATGATCATGATGGTGATGATGAAGAAGATGTGGTTGCTGATGACGATGAAGAGGAAGATGATTTTGCTGACGATAATTTCGACGATGAAATGCTGATGAATATGATGGCGCGGAGGATGACGGTGATGTTGAAGATGAGGATAATGATGAGGATGATGATAAAGATGGTGATGAAGGTGATGATGAGGACGATAATTATCACGTTGAGGATGATCATGACGAAAATAAGGATGATAAAAATGAGCATGATGATGATGAGTATGAGCAAGATGACGAGGAGGATGATGATGATGGTGGGAGTGGTGGTGGTGATGATGATGATGATAATAGAGATGATGGTGATGATGCTAATGACGATGATGCTGATGATGATCATGATCATGATGAAGAGAATGATGATCATGATGATGATGATGACGATAGTGAAGATGATGATGGTGACGATGATGATAATGACAATAATGATGATGATGATGGTGGTGATGATGATGATGATGATGATGATGATGATGCAAATGATGCTTAAGATGATGATGGAGATGATGATGAAGATGTTGTTGATGATATTGATAATGATACTGATGAAATAATGATGACCATGATGATGATTATAATAATGCTGATGATGGTGATTGCGAATATGATGATGATGATAATGATGATGATGAGGATGAAGTTTATTATGATGAGTGATGATGATGATCAGGATGAGGATAATGATGACGATGTGGTGGAGGAGGAGGATGTTATTGATGATATTAATATTGTTGATGGTGAGGAGGAGGAGGATAGTGTTGATGATGATGCCGTGGATGAGGATGATGGTGATAATGGATGAGAAGGAGGAGGAAGAATAATAGGATTATGATGGCTAAGCTAATGATGAGGATGATGAGTATGCGAATGAGGTTGATGATTATGATGTGATTTGGATTATGAAGCTGATCATGATGTTACCGACAAAAAATGATGAATATGATGCTGACAAGTGATTGGATAAAAATTAGAATGATGAATATGATGTTGATGATGCTGAGGAAGATGAGGTTTTGGATAATGCTGATCAGTAGATAAGGATGAGTTTGAGTGTGATTATGACGATAATGAGGAGGATGGTGACGAGTATGATGATGACGACGTAGCTAAATATGATGAGGATGATGAAAATGATGAAGCTGATGATGATGATGATGATGATGATGATGATGTCGCCCAGGAAGGAAATACACCAATGGTTACATGGGCCACAATTTCTCGTTCAGCCTTCTACCTCATGGCCTATGCATCCGGAGAATCTGGGTGAATTACCGCTTGAATGGTTACGACCTGACGTTGCTCATGTTTTGTTGGTCACTTTGGGGAAGCACTGGATTAATAAATTTAAGGCTTGCCCGACATAGACTTCCCTGCGCAAATATTTCGTTGTCTTTTTGCGATTCAAACCTTAGTTCGTTGCCAAATACTTGAGGCACACTGCATCTGACCAACCAGCTGAGATAGAAAGTGCCGAAATTCGACAGGCTACCCTTCAGGTAGTTAAATTAGTGCAGTCAGAAGCTTCTGCGTATGAGATGCGCCTCCTTGCATGTAACGAACCCGACGTAGCAGTTCGAAAGTTAAAATCCAGGTCATGCAGATTAAGACGACTCAAGCCCTTCCTCATTAATGGGATATTTCGGGTGGGCGGAAGGTTGGATCAACTCTCTGTGCCATATGACGCGAGACATCCGATTTTACTTCCCGGCCGCCACTTTGTCACTCGCCTTCTTATACTTCACTACCACCACATCAATGGGCACTCTGGTGCGCAGCACACGTTGTACGATCTTCATCGACGCTACTGGATCGTGGGTGGGCCTTCATCCATAAGGAACTTGCTTTTCAAATGTGCCAAATGCCGCGTTAACCATGCGACGCCACTGAGTCAGCTGATGGCACCAGTTATAACAGATCAATGTCTGGCCTACCAACCAGCGTTCACTGCAGTGGGGATCGACAATTTTGGACCGCTGATAATGCAACGTGGCCGCGCACCTGAAAAGAGATAGGGTTGTTTGTGCAGTTGCTTGACTACACGGGCTGTTTACCTAGAGGTTTTCCACACCATTGATTTCGATTCGTTCTTGTTTGCTTTTTCGAGGTTTCCAGCTAGGCGCGGATGGCCGAATGTAATATACAGCAATAATGGGCAGAATTTCCACGGAGCTAAAACAGAGTTACGCAATCTTCTGAAGCAGCTGGATCAGACGAAGATCACAAAGTCTATATTGGCTAGAGAGGTTGACTGGAAGTTCAATCCTCCATGTGCTAGCCATCGCGAAGGTCGTTGGGAACGATTAATTCGATCGAATCATGAATTATTACGTAACATTCTCAACGACGAGCTTGTGGCCGAAGAGGTACTTGTAACGTCACTCACTGAGATCGAAAGGATATTGAATGACAGGCCTTTGGTAGCGGTACCTGTCTCCCCGGACTCGCAAGATGCTATATCGCCTCGGAAACTACTAACGCTTTCAAATGATCAGTCGCTTGAATACCCACCGATCAATTTACCAATAAAAATGAGCAGAAGGTGGAGACAGGTAAGACATCTGTCCGATAGGTTTTGGCGTAGGTGGATTGCAGTATATCTACCGACGCTGCAGAATAGACAGAAGTGGTTAACTGAACTCCAAGCTCTTAGGCAGGGCGATTTAGTTTTAGTTTGTGATTTACGCACATCAATAGGTCTGTGGTCTAAGGGTGTTGTGGAGGAAGTTATCAAGAGCAAAGACCAACTAGTTCGACAAGCACTGGTGAACACAAGCAAAGGTGTATTGAGAAGTGATGTCAGACAGCTGTGCATACTAGAAGCTTACCAGGAAGAAGAGAATGATGCCGTGGAAGTCACCGTCCGGAATAGGAAACCGCCGGGGGAGTGTGAAGTCCAAAAGGAACTTTGATGTATCCCCAACCTGGATTGCTTACATGAGGGAACAGTATCTCTTTTCCCTAATTATCTTGCTCATTTACACTGCTTTACTGTGTCCTACAAGCGGTTAACATATCGTATATGTATTCCTTTCACTCGATCACTGACACATTCTTGACGTTCCAAGGTCATTCATACTGTTATGTTACTGTGCCACTGCCCAAATACTCACTCTGCCCCACGCTGGAAAGTTTCTGCCCACTTGCATTACGATTGCAAAACCTATTCGTAAGTCATGTACTGTATTTAATATGCCTTATAGAACCACGGTTAGAGGATATTTCGTTTTATTCTTCTGCCCAGACCGCGCGTTAAGTCTATGTTTATTTGTTCGTAGTTTCTAGTTTAGTTTTCGTACGACGTACTTAGTTTAG
>CALYDF020004214.1:0-20449 GCA_944474145.2 Dicrocoelium dendriticum
AGATAAGCAACTCATCTATTTGCACGCATATTGCAAAGACACACCGTTCCCCCAATCTAGCCGAGGCAATTAATCCATTTTATCGACCACATGCAAACCGATCGCAGTGCGTGCAAATGCGCTTACTTGAATCGGCATAGAGTTTATCAAGCGGACTATAAGAACGGGAATTATGCGTCCAGAACATATTCACCAACACGCTGTGATGACTTGCCTAGACGAACTGCTCCGTCAAAGCAAAGCAATTGTGCACGTGTCACAAATGTTTCCTAGGGGGCAGCGAATAACAGTGACTGTAAACTAAATGCTTATCCTGTCCGTGTGCTCTGCATATCTTTGGGTTGTCTTTTGCATATAAGTATACAAGTCTAAAGAGTAATTATTAGGATCGTAAGTTATCTAGAATACATTGAGCTTTTGACCATGTAAATTTTGTGTGATATTGAATAGAAAGCAAAAGTGACGAAGGTACTTCCATTTTCAATGTGCTTGCTTTAGTCTCAGCCAGATAAATACCTTTAATATTACAACCTATTCGCTCTGGTTCTGCACTGATTGCTCGTCCCTTTTACAATAAGATCTATAACTGTGTTGGGGCATGAATAATATGATAGGCTTACAAAGATTGTAGAGCAGGCAGTAGCCTTAAAATCTATCCGTTATGAACCAGACAGATCAGTGGCTCGAATTCGATGCTCAACGTCAAGCTCTACTACAGTTCCGCATATACGTTACTATCTAGATTTAGCCAACCTGACAATAGCGGCCGCCCATAAAGTTGCTTCCGTCATACATTCTTTAACAGAAGCACATGCTGCGATTTACAAACGTAAAGCGCCGAGTGATGCAAGCATCATTGCACTCCGAATAGACGGAAGAATCTGCGATCACATTATAACACAAAAGCCATAAAATGCTGCTAGCGGAGGTACGTATAAAAGCGTTAGGCGATGGGACACCTATAGGCAATATCAAACTAAATAAGAAACTTACACATACAATTCTGTCACCGTGTAACTCAGAACGGAGGGAATGTCGAAACCCACAGGCACCTGAAAGGGGACAGAATGGCCACCCACTCATTGGCGCTGAGTGGTCTATACAAAACATTAACTGGCCGTAGGGCCTGCCTGTTTGTCCTACAAAAAACCACTGGCAGCCGACCTCACAAGATTAGGCACAGAGCTTCACCGTTAACCAACATTCACATACACAAAATTTGACCACCGTTACCCTCACGTGCTTGTATACCAATGCGCAAAGTCTTCTCATCAAGATAACTAAACTTTGTATTCGTCAGGTCTTCACGCCTTGGGATCTATCATGGTCACCGAAACATGGGTAAACACGGAGATCACATATGTTGATATTGCACTACCGGGCACGACTTCCATCCTAAACGATCGACCTAGCAGCGTAGTGGGTGCGCACCTAGTTTTTCGATTCGACCTGCATGTTGATATTATTGAGGACAAAGAAACGAAAATCCTCGATCGTCTTTGGTGCGGTATGCACATAAAAAACGGTGAGGTGTTTTACTAGCAATAGTTTATCACCCTCCAAGGTTCACCTTAGAAATGGATAAATGCCTAGCTTTTGCGATAAAACGAGTCCTGGTACGACCATACATTCACGTCCTTCTGGTAGGGAAATTAAACTTGCGCACAATCAAAGTTCTAGCATCGCAGTGCGAACAATTCAAAGCTTATTTGCAGGTGCTGATCGCCGAGAACCTCGGTACAACCATTTCCCCCCGTCCACGCGCTGCCAAACTGTTGACAGACTCCCCGTATTGAACTTTGTGCACTAGAACGTGGAACTAATGGTCGACATCCTTGCCATGGATACAGCACAGGGCCGTAGCGATTAGGCGATGTTGCTCTATCGTTATACCATTTACTCGGAGTAATTCATTGAAAACGACGTGGAAACAAATGTCGTTAAACTTTACGAAATCGATCAAAAACCGACGGCTCTTTCCTGGCTGAGAAGCCGTTTGATTTCGCCTGGATGTTGTTCGTCTACCAATTCACTGATTTAGTAGCAAGTGCGTCCGAAATCAAACCTCTTCGACCCAAGTAAGTTAATTCCTTCCTGATGGGCCGTAATAGAAAATGTATGGGCTAAAATTATTCAGCCTGACACGCATGCTTCCACAACCCAAAGAAACCAGTGCGTCAATTTGATCCGATTAGACAACCTCAAGCACCAACACAACTTAGCTTCGAAATTCAGTACAAATTTCAATTTGCTGTAAAAGCACGTCGGTAAGCTCGGCAGAGTGCGGCGAAGGATCCTTACTTTATACGCAAAAGCTGGACGAACGCAAACCGCACAAGATGCAGCCAACGTACTTCGCGAACACTTTATCCCTACTTTCCGAATAAATCAACATTTCCTCCGCTTTTTCATAGTGGCAGAGAATTTGATGAACATATAATGTCATTGCGCGTGCACAGCTAACCTGGCTTAGACGACATCAAAACAAAGGTATTGAAGACTGGGGCCATGATATTTTCCGAACCATTGGCTCGGTTCTTTCAACGTTGTCTCGACGAAACGCAGGTTCTCACAATGTGGAAACATGGACTAGTCACGCCTAGTTACAAAAGTGATGATTGTTCAGGGTCGTAAAAGTACTATCCGACACACTCCTCCCAATTTTACCAAAATATATGGAAAGTATATTTGCGGAGGCGCTCATGGGATATCTTGAGTGCGGCAAAATCCTAATAGCAAATCAACATGGAGTCTGTCAATACCGATTCCGGAATACATATTTTCTGTAATCCCAAACAAATTGGAAAGAGTCAGCCGAGGCCAGTATGAGAGCCGACATTGTCACCTAAATTTCCCTAAAGCATGCCATCTTTTGAAAAACCGCATTTTCCTTTACAAGCTTTAAAGCCATTGAATCGATGATCATATTTTCGGTTGGATCGGCCAACCTTTTCGCTCAACTTCAGCTGAATGTGATAGTCCGCCGCTCCATTTCCGACCTAATTGACCTCCAGTGTGGCGTGCCGCAAGGATGTGTACTGCGACCAAGTGTATTCCTAACAATAATTAACGACCCTGTCATTTTACTGCAGTTGAATATCTTACCATTTCTAGACTATGTCAATATTCGGCATGATACCAGTACATCGGATGGGCACATGACATTGCAAATCGATCTCGACAAGGCATATATGTTTTCATCCGATATCCGGCTACCGTTCGACGTGACTAAGTGCAAATTCTAACCATCCGCCATAGGTTAGCTAAATATATCGACTTGGGTACCAGCAGTTGCAACGTTATTCCTAAGAAAACGACCTCATTTTGTTCGTACAGTAAGAGCTCGGTTGCTCGGGACAGGCTTAAAAAGGCATCAATAAGAGGCACTCAACATCTGTAACTCATCCGGAGAGCTCTTGAGAGTTTTAAGCCATCAAGATTTCCGCAAAGGCTGAAAATCTACGTAAGGCCTCACTTTACATATGCGTTCCAAACATGGAGTCCTTGGCGCGAGCGCGACGTCGATATATTGAAGCACCCAAACTTAGAGCAACCAAACTGGTAAGATGATTGCTTCATATATTCTACCAGTGAAGACTGCAGTCTCTGAGATTGTACAGCGTTAAATAGCTAAGTCAGCCTGGAGGCCTCATCAGTATTTACCTCATACGGACAAACGCAATTTACCCATGCCACATTCCGTTGCAGCTGAGTCATACTATCAACCTGAGAGTCCATCAAGTCAAAATGGCTACGCAATTCAGTCGACTTGATTGTCGACGAAACATTTTCTTCCTCATTGTGTCCAGCGCTAGGATAACCTTCCGACTCATGTTATCATTGCCCTTACATTATATGAAACGCTTTTCAACTAGCATTTTTGATAAAATCAGTACCACTTACAGGAATTATAACGTGGACCTAACCAGGTGCTTAACGGCCCCTCCACAACCTTTTCGTAAGGATAAATGAAGGAGTGTCCATGTGAGTAAAATGAATGTGCCTAATCTTCAGTAACTTACAAGCTCTCTCAATTGAAGCAACCCATGTGTGAGCATGGTCGTTTAATTTGTGCTTCATCACGCAGTTACTGAAATGTAACGGCGCTTTATACTAATTTGTCTATGTGCATATCACATTCATACTCCAAACTATTGCTGTGCGGTTGTGCATTTAAATCAACAGAAACACAAAATAACGATTTATTTATTCGATTATCCGCTAAATTTTAATCTTTACTCAAACTATCCTCCGTAACTTGTCAAACACATGCATAGTTAACCGTGATAAAACATTGTTCATTGTTTCGAGACGACGGTTGTGGTAGACCCTGGTCATTTCGATAGCGAGTACGGTGTCTGAAATAAAAATAATTAGTTACTTCTCATGCCAACAATGTGCAATTTTTGGAATGAGAAACAGCGTAGTATTCCCAAACATAAGGAAACCACGAGAGAAGGTATATATTAATATAGAATTACTGTCGAAAACACAGAATATATATTAATGTATGCCATATAATCAAAAAGAGTACTTAATTATGCAAAGGAAGAGACAAATAGCCATATGACATGCTGAAATACAGAAGGTAGAGGCCTTGAACAGTGTGATTTGTTTTGACCCGTTGCAGTGACCTGAATATTGCCTAAAAAAATAATTTTTAATGCACACTAATGTGAGTAAATCTATAATGCCCAAGTGTTACGATTAGACATATATGTATATATATATATATATATGAAAACGAACTACTTCGGATTATCGCTGTCTTCCTTACACACTGTCCTCTGGATTTCGGCGACGCATCCGACAGTAATACGGGACGGAACATAATAATGTTGCCTCAGATTATAGTTTGCGTTCTTGTAGTCTGTTTGAACTGCCACAAGGAAAACTCCACTGAGTAAAATGATTTCTCAAGGAAACAGTGTATACACTGCATCGGTATTTAAAATAGTTCAGCAAATTTTATGGACGACCGTGTTATAATTGTTTTTCATTCATTGATTGAACACCTTGCTGTTTCGTATGTGATGTGTACGATGTGTCAGTCGTGGCGTGAGAACTTACATAAATCCAAAGTGGTATGATATTAGGTGGTCGGAGGCACAGTCCAGCATGCAAATTAATATTCATGTATAAAAATAATAAAACAGATAAGTGTAGATTTTACGTTGTTATTAAGTTAATTTACCCATCCTGATTATTATACTTGACATGAAGATTCTTCTGTTTGAAATTCCATGTTACACATCCGTGTCATCGTATGGCTTTTCCTTGCAAATTGGAGCATTTTAGCTCGCTTATAACCAAAGGGTAATATGTAGCCAGAAAAAGCAAAGTTCCGAAAATGTACGGAGAGCAAAAGTTCCACACTGAGGTAGTATTTGTATTTCTCTCAACAAGCGGATACGCAAAAACTCCTATATTAGAATTGTCCCAATTGCCTGACAACTACAACCCTTTCAATACATAGTCAATTATATGGTATACTTAGGTTTGTGTCGTGCACTGCGTCCTTCGTAAACTAACAATTTAAGTTGCGATAGCATGGGCGAAATATATTGTTGAATACCGCAATGGAATAATGGGAGATAAACTGCAATTGACGTCTGGCGTTATGTTATTTCATGCAGTTTGGTCGCCTGACGCAAATCATCAGGCATGCCATAATGACGTTGTGTTGATTTGGCGGAGACCGATTGACAGGCTGCTCCAAGCGATTGAAAGGAGGTTGGGATGGAAACAAAGCACATATTCTGGAATAAGAATTTAATGGACGAATGGGCTTCAGCTAGTCGTATTTGTTGATGTAACTAATCTGACTTTGACACTATCATGAATAGATATGTTAAGCGGCTGAAACACACATATTCGCCAGTTATGTACGCTATAGAGCAGATTAAACTCAAGTGGGCAATCATTGAAATGTTGAGCAAATCGTTAGGTAACCTCTCTCCGAAAGTAAATTGTCCGCTATTTCTCTTACTGCACATACTCATAATGAACAGATGAATAACGATCCATGCACAACGGCTTTAAAAATTTTGGCACTATATACTACAGAAGTCATTTGTTCAAACGTACTAGAACCCAACAGCCAGTCTTTAAAAGGTCGACAATCCGAAGAGCAAAATCGCTGGATTGAGATGAGCTGCGCACTAGGACTAAACGTTCTCCCAACTAGTCTTACAAGTCTGTCACGAAACCCATCGTCTCCTCACCTAGGGGAAACTTGGTTACTGCGAGTAACATTGGGCAACACAAAGGACTTGGAGGATGTTCTCTTAGCAAGCCACAGTTTACCGAACTCTTCTCTCAGTGCCCGCATTTTTCCAGACATCCCATGGAAGGAAAAACAAAAGCGAAAATCCGACCCAACCGCGTCTCGTCAAAATGTAATGAAGAAAGTGGTGTTGGTTCATGGTGTGCCCAAACTGAAACATGGCGACACCAGTGAAAGACAAAAACACGATATTGATGAGTGGCGCTACATCACAAAATTCTATGGCATGCAGAATGTTGTGGCATTCGAAGTCAGCCGCTTAGCTTCCTCCCCACACTATCAAGGGAGCGGGGCGAAAATTTTGAAAGTTACCTTGGCTACGCCGGAGATGGCATCAATAGCAATTCACTTGTGGTACCACAGCAGAAGGCTAACACCACCAGAAGTACGACTGAGACCATTCCTGCAAGCAGTACAGACCACTGGTACAGTTGAGTCAGACCTGGCTTTTCCGACCATAGACCAACCAAGCGTGCAAACACTCGTGTCAAAAAACGTGGGCAGACCGGCACTGTTTGTGCCGGTCAAACACAGCGAACCCACCTCCTAATGCAGCAACAAATGCAATGCTGCTACACAAACGCCCAAGGGCTTTATCCAAGTTGCCGGAATTGCGCCACCGGCATGAAGAGGAAAGTTGGGACATCATAGCATTAACTGAAACCTGGCTCTCAAACGAGATTTTGGATCCAGAAATTAAACTTAGTGAAATGTCAGTCATTCGAAATGATCGTCCATCTCACGGTGGTGGCGTTGCTATCTACTACCGAGATCACCTGAAATGTGAAACTCTCCATGAGCATTCCCTTATTATCCCCGACGCTTTATTTTACCGGCTGCAGCTAGCCGGTCCCGATGGTTGTTTTCAGAAGAAGACACATGATGCTTGCCTCATAGCAGTTGTCTACAAACCGCCGAACTCCTCCGCCGACAGCGATGCTATTCTGTTAAATGCTCTTTAATATGCTATGTAGAAAAAGTACTCACACTACTTATAATGGGTGACTTCAATGTAACGTCAATAGCATCTGCGTTCCCAAGTGGGCCATGCTTCAAATCAAAACTCCTTGTGTTCTTGACTATGGCTGTTTTGTATAACCATGTGGATCAACCAACCATGCACCGTGGTTCAAACAAGCCTTCAACACTTGATTTAATTCTAACTAATGAGGAGTTAATGGTTGATTCGGTTTCATTCAACCCCCGATAGGTTGTAGCCATCATTCAGTTCTAACGTTTGATTATGTGTGTTATGCCAGTATGGTTGACAAAGAAACAGAAACCCGGCGATTCATCACCAACTATTCCAAGCTTCACACTATAGCGACAACCGTTGACTGGGACCTCCGGATGCACACTTAGGCGAATGATGCCTGGCAAGTGTTGAAAGGCAAGATAAACTGGGTCCTACAATCTGCTTCAAAAGACGTACCATTCCGAGTTTCGCGGCGGTGCAACAATTGGATCCGGAGTAGAACACGTAAGTGGTTGAATAGGCGAGACGAGGCTTGTAGGGGTCATTTGCTAGGTCCAAGTGCTATCACGTGGAATCATTACAAAACAGTCAGAAACTACTGCACTTCACTCCTTAAAGCTGACAAGTACGATAGGCAGGAAACCATGGTACGCAAATTTACTAGCAATCACAAACTGCTCTACCGGTGTGTGAATGACAAAAGAAGGGCTAAGACGGGAATATCACCACTAGAGACGGTCAATGGCCTAACGGTTACTGAAGAGGAGACCGCGGATGCATTGCTCATGCAGTTTGTCTCAGTGACTAGACACACCATTGAACCATCGCCTTGCTACATCCCAGCAAATGTCGTCGGCTTATCCACAGTCAACTTTAGCCCTACATCTGTGGCAAAGAAATCGCAGTCGCTCAGGGAAAATAGTGCGCCGGGAATTGACAAGATCTGTCCAAAAGTACTTAAAACCCTTGCACTCACCATGGCAGTCCACCTTGCAAACTTTTTTTAGTTTCTATTCGATTCTCATGCACTTCCGTCTGAGTGGAAACGTGGACTTGTCACTCCGATATACAAGGGAGGTAAACGGTCAGACCCTGCCAACTACCGACCTATTACTCTCCTTCCTGTTCTATCAAAAGTGATGGTGTCTATAATTGCTGATGAAATGATGAGATATTTTGAAAGTCTACAAATCATCTCCAACATCCAACATACATTAAGAGGCGGACGATCTTGCCTTACCAATCTACAACTTGCTCGGGACACATGGACCAGGGCTGCTGACGAGGGAGTTCCCGTAGATGTGATTTACTTAGATTTTTCTAAGGCATTCGACAGAGTCAATCACCCAGCAATTCTCCGAAAGCTTGCGGCCTATGGTATCCACGGATCCTTGCTCACATGGTTGGAAAGTTACGTATACGACAGAATAATTGAGGTACGGATCGCCAACACCCACTCCGATAGCCTATGCGTCACTAGCGACATACCGCAAGGATTAGTTCACGGCCCGTTACACTCTTTAGTCTATATCAACCACCTCCCTGCCAACATTCAATCACCTATGCAAATATTCGCCGATGATGCTAAGATGTGGCGAGCTATTCAGTCAACCTCTGACCCTGTCTATCTGCAGGATGACCTGAACCGGATTCACGAATGGGCAGTAAAGAACCAACTACCCCTGAACCCCGAAAAGTGTCACCTGTTGTCGCTGCGCAGTAACTGCAGCAACAAATATCACCTGGCGCAGCGCGTTATAAAACAGGTGAGCAACGAAAGTGGCTTAGGGGTCATCGTGCAAGAAGGTCTGGGTAATTCGCTCTAATGTTCAAAGGCAGCTAACATAGCGAACTTAAACTTGAGGCTTTTGAGGCGAGCGCTCGGTACCTTTGATCGGCAACTCGTGCCATTATTGATTAACGCCTACATTCGTCCCCACCTCGAGTATGCGGTGCAGTCATAGCGCCCGTGGTTAAAACGGTACATTCGTCTCCTGGAGCAACCACAAAAAAGAGCCACTAAGGCAACACGTGGTCTATCGGGCCTTAGATATGAACTGCGCCCTCGTTCAATCGGTCTGCACTCCTTAGAATACCGACAACTTCGCGGTGATCTGATCCTCACTTACCGGATACTAAGAGAAGAGGACCATCCATGTAAGTCGCTGTTAACATTATCTGCCGACAAACGATGCCGAGGCCATGCACTAAAACTTGTGACTCAATATTCCCGTTTAAATTGTCCAAAGTGTTTTTACTCTCTTAGTGTCTGTCCGCACTGGAACGCACTGCCATCGCATGTGGTGAAAGCACCAAACATCGAGACATTCGAAAGACAATTGGACTTGCACTTACATGATACACATTATATAACGGTATGACAAACTGCAGTGTCTAACATAATGATATTTTTGTGTCACACTTGAAACATTTGTTTTCTTTCATTTGCCATTCTGTGGGTCTTATAAAGTTATTGCTTATTATCCCACCATACACTACTGAACTATTGGACACTTCCCTGTCTGTCAGCTGCCGGACAAAAAATCACTTACACGGCTGGGCTGAATTCTTGGTAATTAACGGAGACTTCCTACTCAGCTGTTATTTTCACTTCCTAGCCACAATAAATTCAGCGTTTCTTGTGGAATAATCGCTTTATAGGTTACCTAAACGAGGATGGCGTTTGAGAACATATATTATGCTAGATCCGGCTGTGATCCAGGTAACAGTTTGTCGGTGTTGCTAAGTTAATCCACTAAATGACGACAAAATGATTGCGGCATGTCCATGAAAACATGGGTCAACGTCGCTTCTCACGCCTCAGTAATTATATATCATATCTACCACCTTAAGTGTAGTTTTAAATATCCATAGGCATTGTGAATTTCAGGAAGAAACTGCTAAACTGATAATAGAAAATAATGGATAACGGCACTTTTAATAGGGGGTTGCAATAAACCACACTTAACTCCAGAGGGTCTGGACCTGTTATTGACTGGCTTCGAACAACAAGTGTATGATGTTTAGATCCCCTATCCATTAGCTGCCTGCGGTCAATATGTGACCGTTAGTTTATTCCTCCACAACCATTAACAAACTATTAGTAAACGGACTTCGATGGTCTAATTTATTAAGCTAGTCAAGAAAACTGGACTGTAGCACAGTTTTCACTTGTTGAAGCAAACTTTAAGATATACTAGATAAAGTAAGATCGTTGGTACTACTTAAGCTTCGCAGAGTTGGAACAGTTAATCCATCCTACATGGCGGCTAATAGACATTTGGTACGACAACAATGCGTAACGTGGAATTAATTATGCAAGTCTGTTGCTGTCGATTCTTACATGGCTCGAAAAAGTAGCGGATTTTGCATACCCTCGCGAACACACATATCATCGGCAATGGTAATTGTCGTACACAGCAGCAAAAATGGCATTGTTGAGGATTTTCCCTTAATTAAAGCAGCGTCCGGTGGCAGCAGTTAATAATTCAATGTCAGGTATATGTGACTATAATTTACCTCCGTATTTAATACTGGCAATTCTTCTGTACCCATTCCGAATATCACTTTCCGAACCGATCATTATATTATTGATTGCGATGTCGCAGAGACAAGCCATCTTCTTGCAACTATTAACAACCCAAATGCCGGGGGTCCTTAAGTACTCTACCCGATATTTTTCAAAAGTTTGCAGGACATCAGCTAGCTGCTCTTGATTGCTCTGTACAACAAGTCACTCACCGAGGTTGCATAGTCGACCAACTGTATTTGTTCAGGTTTAAAGCCTGTTCAGAGTAATTTGATCCAATAAAGAAAGTCAATACCCGAGTAATCTGCCAGCTCTGTATTTTTGCGCAAGCGGTTAAAAATGGTGAAGTAGTATCAACGATAGCGACTGGAAGACTGTGAAGACTTAACTCGAAAAATCTTTAGTTTGATCAAAGGCCCTACATACCATTAAACTGCTAATAATACTTCATGACGGATGGCAAATTCTTAACAAGGGCATCATTATAATATTCCACACCAGTTTCACTAATGCGATTTTAAAAGCTAACTCTTGAGCTTCTCATAAAACATATGCGAATTATTACGTCGTGGCCCAGTGCATTCTTTTGCTATCCATCTTCTTTACTGGGTAAATGTGGTTGGTACTGATGGATGACAATGAAACTGCGTAATATCCATCAAAAATGCTTAACCAAAGGCGAAATGTAAAAGCTTATTTTGTCTCTGTTCCACATCAACTTCTGGCCTCAGCTTCTTCGGTCAATTTGTTCCTTGTATGCGGATGATTGGAAGATTCGTTGATTTACTCCTGCTTCTGATGAACGCAAGGTTCTCCAGTTTGACCTCGACCGTCAGTGATGTAAAGAAGTCCACCTCCAGGTCCACCCAGCCAAGTCAACACGTATGAGCCTTGGTAAAATTGCGGATTTGCGTATTTGCACTCGCATTGGCCAAACGCCATACTCCACATGACATAGGCGTACTCTGATGGTTCGAGTTGAATTCCTACGACGATAAAACAGGCGAAATGCAAAAGGATTGTGCGTGTTTTGAAGAGTCAGCTTCATCTTCGGCATATAGTCTGAAGTGATCGACATAAGCAACAATTGTCCTTCACAACACCGAAGCAAGTTCCTGGCTTAACCGCCTATTATCGGAGCACTCGTTGAAAAGTGAAAAACTGGAATGAGTTTGATGAATTACAAGGCTCCATTCTAGTTGAAGAAGTGTCCAATATAAGCAATCCATGTTAATATGGCTGTAACCCTGTATTCTTCTTAAAATTTAGAAGTGACCGCATTAAATCGTGGGCACACGTATTTGAAGGAACCGGATATAGCAATAGTGAAGCAACTGCTAGATAGCAGGATAACTAAATTACTGGTACAGTTAAATAGTATGCAAATAGGTGTTGCCCTGTACATGTACCGTCGTAAATTTGATTTGGTGCCGACCTACGAATAGATCTCCAGATATTACGTCTTAGTGAATTTCCCACGCTGAAGCCACCCCTGCATCTACACGCCGCAAGCAGCGCTTGCTGGCACAATCAACATTTTGTATTATCGTACCAAATGCGGAAAGCTCAAGCTCCTTGTTTTAGGGGTTGCTTGACGAATTCTTTTGAATGTTGCCGGAGACAATATATTCAATGTGAAATCGGTGTCGGCATTGAGGTGTATTTTGACGTCTGTTTTACGGCCTTACTTACCTGGTGAACTTATGACGCATGCATAAGTTGTCACACATCCGAAATGGTTTGTTTATCAGCGGAAATGGTAAGATGATGTATCCGTCGGTGTGCTTGATGATTTATCGTAGAAAAGCACATACGCACCTTTTCTGGCAAAAAAATAAAAAAACAAAGAAATAAAACAAACAAATGAGCGTAAAATTCGGACACTTAGTCTTTTCACAGTGCATAAATTACCGATGTGGCGTACACCTTTATGCAGTTGTGGGAAACAATTTGCTTGGTTAACTTGAATGCGTATGAACCCGGTAATCACTAATGTGCAATGGAGCCAATGACAAAGTTCAACGCGCTTGTACGCAGTGTATATTTGGTTATTTAAACACTAGATCATACACAGATAGATGTAAATAACTGAATCTCGAAACTCTGTGGTTACAAAGAATGAAACTAAATCTGGGCTTACTCCACAATCTCGCATGGCGGAAAGCGGGGTAATGCCGTTTATATACTCGAGATAATGAATGTATATTCTGTTTACCTAAATTCAAGACCAGTCCGAGGAGAAATTTCTAACTTCATAGGCATGGCTGCATATGTAATAAGCTAATAAAGATGTTAGCTTTATTAACTTTTTTGGAACTTCAAGAATATGATAATTCTCTGTAAAATAACAAAGAGAACTGGATCTTAATAATTCAACATGATGATGAAATGCTGTATAAAGAAGGGTCGGATCATGTGTGATACCGAACATCGAATCGAAATATATCTGACAAATGCACCAGAAAAAACCTGATCATATAAATCAGTAGTTACAAGAGCTTTTTAATGATATTTATTAATGTGAGCTGCTATGCGGTTTATCTTTTCAAACTTATTTCATACAAAATATTTGTAATGCAAAACCCGGAGTAAAATAATGTACTTATATGGGACTAGGAACAAACTACGTATTCTTACTCTCAAATCGATTATTTCGTAAGTTTTATTCTGAAATTCTCTTGGCTACAATTGTTTTGCAATGCCAATCATTTAGTCTTTTTTTCTGAAGTTAGCAATCCGTTTGGCCATAACGGATGCCCTATTTGACTTTTGCCTGTAGAAATCCCCTACAGTTGTCTGTCTTCGGCTTTCACGCCGCACTATATGATCGGATGATTTGCTGGATCCATTTTTACTCTTATGTAAAAATACATACCTGCCTATTTTTACCATAACGACATAACACCTCTTTCATATAATTCTTATTTGTCTACATCCTTCTTTAGTTCATTTTTGGCCACAAATTGGCTGATCTGTTCTGACGGATTAAAGCTTCTAGATCATAACAGACTTTACATATGGAAGGCAAATTTTCAACCATTGACGGGCGTACGAAAGATGTGCTATCGGTGATCTGCAAGGCGGAAGAGGGCTGAGGCATCATCGCCCATAATACGTGTATAAACTCAGCCCTAAAAAGAACACAATATATGATAAACAGGTGATATATCATATGCTACTATGCCACACCGGTACGTGGCCATGTATAGCATTGATTTGCGGGCAACACGCTTCGAGTGAATAATTTGCACGTAATCAGGTCGCCTATGGAAGGTTTCACGTGTGATCGTTTTACTTTAAAGGGACAATCTTTTAAACGCACGTTTGTTAATGTTCCTGGCTTTTTAATTAATGTAATGCCTTAAACCTGACAATTACTTTAATACCCTGATTTGATTTATTGGATAAAGTGTGAACAATTGGTTCTTTTGTGCGACCTTACTGCACACACTGTTCATACTACATAGTTAGAATGCGCATTGCATCGCCGAGGATTATACAATTTATTTATTATATGTTAATGTAACTGGGCACAATGGGCTATTGGTACAATAAACCAAGTGATGTCCCGTGAAAAGCTTTGTGTGGATAAGCTCCATAGAAGGTGATAATATATTTGGACGCGCATCCGTGGACTAACTATGACATCCACCTTAACAAACAAGTATTTCAATATACCCCGATTACTGACATTGGGAAGAGCGCAGTTTGCATGTTCGCATAACTCGGTATGTCTAGTTAAAATAAACTTTAGAATATGATGTCGTGTAGCATATAGTCGTTATTTCAGTATTTGTTGGCGTGAGCGCAGGAATGATCAATGTTGGAAGCACGCTGCTAGATCCACATATGCTAAGAGAAAAATAATTTCAGCTGGATGTCAGCTGACTGTATTTTGTGGCAGGTTTAAGCTCGTGGTCGCTCAGTTTCGTTGCAATTTGGATTTAAGTATTCAGCAATCGGGAAAAGGTATTTGAACATAAATTTGTCAAAATGTGATCGCTTCGTATAATGGACAATGAAAATGAATTTATTTGGGTTAGGAAGCGTTGCTTTACAAGTCCCGTTGGATAGTTGGTGGGGATGTCGACATAGCAATTATGATAATAAAGTAGTAAGATAGTCAATAGTCCGCAGTTAATTTATGTATAAGCTTCTGGGGAGTTAAGACGCATTTTTATGGCAGGCGAAACAAGCCCTTTATTTTATTGTTTGCCCTTCACCGTGATGTAGCAACTGCAGATAGTGTTTAAACTAGATTTGTTAGTCCTGTATAGAGTGCCTCCAATGTGTCATCACATACACATTAATCATTTGGGGGAATATAGAACGGTAGTACCGCAAAAGATGAACTCCGTAATACGCCGACAAACTGACCGGTGGTTTTCGAGATCTTCACTAACTTCTCCGAATAGCTTAAATCTTCCTGAATCACCATCTTCATATTCTTTCCTTGAAAGGGTATCCACTAGATATTCAAGCTTAGCTGTCTTAGTCGGCTTCAGGTGAACATTCATGCCATTAGCAAGAGGTAATAACGCCCACATGCTAACACACTTATGTTATTGATGGAAGTCCGAGAATATGGTAATCCATAACAATGATAATTATGGAATAACGCAGTCCATCTCAGTAGGATTAGACATTAAGCAACGAATGGGAAACAATATGTTGACGTCGATGGAAATAACCAATCAGTCCAAGGACAGCTTACCAAATTCCGTATTACTAAACATTTTGGAAAAGATTTCGGTGATCTGAACGGTCAAAGACCTTGAAGTGTTTAGGAAATGCCATTGGTTCACGACATTCTATCTGATCTTCCGGTCCAACTGCCACATGTAATCCATAGGTTAGATGCACAAAACCGACATTGACGGAAATCGTTTTGCTGAGGCCCTATGAATTTCGAACTATCTTAATTGCATATGAATGGTTTAGCAATGATAAACCACATGGCCTTTGGTGACACCTGGAAGGGAATAAATGGGGCTAGTTTGATGGCTAAGAAATTTTGTTCTGGCTACCGGAAAGCGTGTAATATTGTGTGTCAAAGCTAAAATTTAAGACATTATGAGCATTGGTTAAAGTACAGACCGAACTCCTCGGATTTACCAAACGTAGTGCCGTATTAATCAGATAAAAGCGCTCATGGCTGGTAATCCCGGTGAGCAAACCACTGGCAATATTTTAGCACATTTATATGCATCGATTACACCGATCTTTTCGGAACTCAAATATCCAGTGTGCTTAGGAATCAATAGCACAGACCTTTGTCAATATTTGTCAACAGAAACATGGCCCTGTTCGTCAGAAAATTGAGCTCAAGCGAGTTTTGTAGGTGGGTACTGAATTGGCCCAACGGTTACCGGAGCATTCGTACCATGAGCGTCTACTCAGCTTGGGTAAGTATTTACTGCACTACCGAGGGCATCCAGGAGACTTAATCCTTCCTTACCACATTTTAACAGGGAATTTTAGACCAGACTTGGGCTGGCAATTTAGCCCAGCTATGTTGCCTTGCCTTCACGATTATCCCAAGAAGTTACACAAGCCGCGTTCCGACAGGATCAGGGCGGAAACTCAGTTATCACGCAGTGTGACCGAGCGCTGAAACTCCCATCCAGAAAGTGAAATCAATCAATTTACAGTTAACAGCTTTGAGCGTCAGTTAGACGCTCTGTGGTTGCAATACGTAAAATTTCACTTCTCCTGACTATATCAAGTTTCCATCTCTTCGTTCAGATTCAGTCGTTCTCCTCACACTTTGGTGTTCTCCTTCGCTTAAATGACTTCCCTTCCTGTTTAGCTGCAATATTTCTTCGACGTCTTCTTTATTTTAAGTGAATTTCAAACTAGGGACTGCTAATACCGGGAACGTGGGCAGTAATTTGTTGTGGCGTTTCGTTATAAATTCATAGAAACCTTTTAGTACCTTAGCGTGTCCTTGATCAACGATCCGTTTAATAAGAAAAACTAAAGCGATTTCTCTATCGTTTCAGCCCAATGATAATCTGAATGGTTACACTTTTGCAAATACCTTCGATTTGGTTAAGCCAGAATTAAGCTTTGGCCAAGGTGGGTACATGTTTTATGAAATAAACAACTGACCTAGGAAAATGGTGCAACAATTTAAAACGCAAGGATTACTGTTACATTTATTCGTCCTTCTTCATATACAGTCGTCTTGCAATTATCTTTGTAACATAGAACTTTACTTCATGCTTAAATTTTATGCAGATTTAAACATTTACAGTTTCTAAGGTTAACAATTTCGCTTAAATTTTAAAATAGCGCAGTGGATATATTGATCATTAAAGAATCATTGGAAAATCGATACAAAATTGTGAGCATCTTTTGGGATTCGAATTTGGTCCCACTACTCTTTAGATCACTCATGTTTGGTTAAGCGGAAAAGCAGTAGATTCGTATATAAAGGAAACTAAAACTATATTTGACACATCTAAATTTGACAGCCAGATGGTCATGGTTTACAAGTGCGGTTCACATTTATGTAGTGAAAAAACGGACTTATAGCAGCTGAGGTGGATACATTATGATAATAAATGTTCGTCGAAGGAGCTTACACCCCACAGAATATTTTATCTAATGGGTTAAAATTACCTCTCATTTGCAGCAAACCTTTCCACCGTACATTTCGTTTAGCAAATTTTCGGTTAGCAAGCCATACGGGTTAAGCCTTTATATATTTATATTTTAAATCGACTTCTGGAATTTAATAAAAAATATTATTTGTAAAATCTGCCGCAAATCGAATCGACCGACTCCGTTTTCCTAAGAGTAACATAAGATACAAATTAATGGTTGCATAACTTAAAGCTCCCCTATGAGCCCTATCGTGTTGCAAATAAAACTATGATATTCAGTGGCAGGAAATCATGACAATTATCTTGATGTTAAACAAGGGTGAAGCTGAATTGCATTTTAAACAATCCTGGCGATCAATACAGTCTTCCTTGCTCGCAACCTATTCTAGTGGGATAATATGAAGTTTTCATTTTTGCTTCACCACGAAAATTCTTGCCGTTTAAGAATGAAAATATTATGTGATTTCAGTGATGGTGACTCCTTCAAGCAACCTAATAAGAAAAGCTAATACTTTCAGGAAAATGGAATATGTTTTAAATAATATATGTCCACTACGATGCATTTGTCTCAGTTGCAGAGACTTGTTAAATATTTTGACGCGGCCTATTCCGTGGTAAAAATTTATTCGTTGGGTTTTGATAAACATCCGTTTATATGATAAAATGCTTCTCAGGTAAACATCCTGACTCTATCGAGTATCCGGAGCCAGTTGAAGACCGATGTATCATGTACCGGAGCATACTCAGGTTACGCCAAATTAGAATCAGGACGTTTGCTAATAAAACTGCAAGCATCTCCTACACATAGCAAATAGTCGATTACCATTAGTTATGTGTATAGGCTTTTCTTGGAGAAACGCGAAACAACTCCGTTTTCCAAGAGTACATTACTTGGTTAACTTGCATTTCGAACTCCTAAATTCGAAACTAATCTAACGTTGCTAATCGATTAATCTATGACGAATTATTTTGATTTTGAATCTCTGATGACAAAGCAAGATAACTCAGGAAGCCCTATCGAAAACTTAATTGTTTTGACAACGAAAATCTAGATACTTGCACTGCAATACTTACCGTTCGATGCGCCGTAAGATGCAGTAAGCTGGAGAACATTGTTTGCTTTACCTCATAAGTGGGTAATTCGTACATCGTCATGACCAACCTCGTGTGTTTATGACAAAAAACCAATTTTGTTGGCATTCAAGGAATATAAATTCTAGAAGGGCACGGTCAATTAGGCAGTACCCCCAGCCGAGTTCATGAGAGTCAAATATATAAATATCACCTTATAAATGAAAGAACTGCGCAACTAGAATGCAAAGACGACAATTTATACTTGTCCGAACTTAGTTGTTGTGCACATTCACTAGTTTCTTCATCAACGGATGTCGAAATGTGGTATTAGAGGAATATGACTCCAGCAAGCTCCATTAGACATTTGGCCACGTGTTTCTGCATTGAACCATAATTGCATGCAATCAAACTGTCATATGGTCACCATGATCCTACACCGAACTATACGGACAGCTACTCATGACTGTCACGCATTCCACTTTTGATGAAAATGGACTAGCTAGTATGTACACAAATGGCAATGAGAATTTGTAGTACGAAATTAGGACAAATGGCTTTCTGGGGCTTTATCAACGCAAAATTAACATCAGGCTTTGAAGTTTTGCTATGACATTTAGAAGCATTATATCAAGTTAGTTCCTATAAACATATTTATCCAATCAACGTTTTAACACACATTGGGTGCTTACTTACTAGGAAACAGTGGCATAAATTCGTCCGTAGCTTCGGTCACTCTTTCATCGATGTTCAGCTTATTTATTTTGTGCATCATACATAATGCTGTACTTAATGGCTTGAATGCCCATAACAAACAATCCAATTTTAAGCAGCTATGTGCGAGTACCAGGCTAAATCTTCTTCATGGACGTGAGATATCGCGGAAACACTTTTCAAATCCATTACATGTTATCCAACGTACTTTCTAGGTTAAGTAGAAAATTTTCCTAAACAGATTTTAAACTTAAGGCTTAAAATCGTTGGCCCTACAAAATTAAGTTATTTCAGTTGATTGTATAAATGTTAGCCACAATATTAAGTAATTGTTTTAAGTATGATTGCCCAATAATGCTGACTAAATTTTCTCCAAAGCGGCTGATTTTAGTGACTGCGATTTTAGTTTGCATGTTGCACTACCGGAGTGCAACGTAGCTTAATTGACTAGTGATTCGTATTTACGTTTACCTGAAAACAGTTTTGGTCCTTTAAACGTACGATTTTATGTTTCTAATGCGAAGTTTATTGTACGCACGCTCTTTGTGAATAAACTACTTTACCGCAGGAAACCATTCCTAAGTGATTCCGTGATAACTTATGGTTAAGATCTTTTACAATACCATAATTTTCAAATGTGTAACCTTGTCTTTCGCGTCGTTAAATCAATTTAAATAAACCAAAGTGAGTCAAAATTAACATGACAGTTCTAACAAAAAGCGCTGCGCTGAATGTACTGTTGCTCTGCAAGTTAATGAAAACTATTGTCCAAAAATTAACTTTCGAAAAATTAATTGCCGAAAGAATTAAATCAATTATGCACCTGACATTGGCCAGTATATTCAACCGAATGTGATTATATTACATGATAGTTTAATCATTGATTACCGGCGCGACCCAGTAATGAAGGTTACGTGATTATTTACCAAAAACACTAATCTGAGTCCACCATTGTTTTCAATATTCCAGCTACTGGTCGGTACAAATCATATAATTTAAACTATGAAATAAATACACGGTGTTTTATTTAGACTGTTTGATGTTTAGACAGTAAATACTTTGTCGCTGTCTTGTACATACTTTTACACACTGGTCGATCGGGCTTACCTAAGCAAACTGACGACACCGTTAATAAATGAAATATTAGGTGGATTGCTTTTCCTCCATGGTATACAGCAGTTGACCAATCGTTATTTGTGAGCATAACACCTTAGCACGTAACACGTATTGTCGAAGCCAATGTGACTGGCTATAGGATCAATAAT
>CALYDF020004215.1:0-20448 GCA_944474145.2 Dicrocoelium dendriticum
CATCCTTATATAGCCTGCGGGTTGCGTAATAGAACTTACGTCTGAATCCTTGTGGTTCTCCCTTGTCTGCATTCTACAGCGGCAGGATAGGTTACGAGTCAATGGGTACGGAGGGATTCGGGCTATCTAGTGCTCGGGAAGTCACCACAGGTGCGGGTGCTTGTGCCAGATTAACAGGATGGGCTGCAAGAGGCTCTTCAAAGAAAGCCGCATTGGGCGGTCGATGGACACCTTTGTTCGTTGAACAATCTAGTCTAAAGTAAGATGTTTCGGAGTCGGTTGCAGAACTCTGAAAGGGCGAGTGTAAGGAGGCTGGAAAGGGCACCGCACAGCGTCAGTGCGGAGGAAGACGTGAGTGCAGGTAGAGAGTCCGCTGTACATTTGCACATCTCTAGTCAGTTCATGGGGCGGGGTCGGGCGTAGTGAACGCGTACGTTGAGCTACAGAGGACGCAAAGTTAAACGGAATCATACCAGACGATGCGGGAGGTGAAACGAATTCTCCTGGTAACTTGAGCGCCGTGCCGTAAACCAGATCTGCTGTTGCAATCGCAACTCAAATCCGTTGCTGCTGCGAAGGCTTAAGAGTAAGAGGGAAATGTTTTCGCTACAGTTGGGGTCGGAGGAGGTGCAAAGCAAGGCTTTTAACTGTCTATGGAAGCGTTCAACTAAAACTTAGCTGCTGGGTGTTACGCTGTGGTATGAAAGCGAAGACAACCTTA
Organism: Dicrocoelium dendriticum; assembly: GCA_944474145.2. NCBI lineage: Eukaryota > Metazoa > Platyhelminthes > Trematoda > Plagiorchiida > Dicrocoeliidae > Dicrocoelium > Dicrocoelium dendriticum. The sequence goes on from CALYDF020004215.1 coordinate 722, forward strand.
TAAATTGCTGAACGTATCGAAATGTGAAGATTCTAAAGGCGTTCATCGGTCAGTCGTGATGGTTGACGGGCAAATGTAGTGCGAGACCCGCCGGTCCAAGAAGGCTCGGATAATATTCTCAGCTGTGCAGTCTGTTACGGGAATGGCTTCTGGCTACCTGGTAAAGCGGTCGACACAAGTAAGAATGTATACGAATCCGCGTGAAGGAGGCAATGGACCTACCATGTCGAAGTTTATATGCGAGAACCAAGTCCGGGGCAGGAAATGAACCAATGTGACTGCGGGTGTGACGATGTACTTTAGAGAGCTGGCATTGAAGGCAAGCGCGAGCCCAGGTACTAACATCTTTGTTTACGCGTGGCCAAACGAAACATTCAGTGACCAGTTTCAAAGATGCAGGGATACCGAGATCTGATACTGAGTGCAGTGCGTCAAGTACTGTGCGTCTGTAGGAGACGGATCCTAGGGGTCAAGCACAAACTGTGGAAGTGTCACAGAGAATGGTTCCCTCCGTGGTTTGCAGAGGAACTGGTTGCACATGCAGCAAAGTGGACTACAGATTGCGCTGTATATCTTCGTCTTGGGCCTGAGCCGATGCCATGGCGGCAAGGTCGACGGTAGGCAAAGACTAGAGAGTGAGATTGACGCGTGAGAGAGCGTCGGCGACGAAAATGTCGACACTTGAGACATGGCGTATATCAGCAGTAAATTGTATGACAAAGTCTAGGTGTCTTGTTTTCCTTGGTGAGTATATATCGCAAGCCGATTTGAAGGCAAAGATAAGGGGCTTGTGGTCAGTGTAGTTCGTGAAAGCGCAGCCTTCGAGTGTGTTCCGGAAGTGACGTATTGCTAGGTAAATGGAGATCAGTTCTCTGCCAAACGTGCTGTTGCGGGATTCCGCTGGCTACAGGCGCTTGGAGAAGAACCCAAGGGGTTTCCGTTGCCCACCAACGTGTTGTTGGAGGACGGCTCCTACCTCCTCCTCCTTCTGAGGCACCGGTCGTAATAGAAAGAAGTGCACTTGATTCGGAATGAGCGAAGAGGTCTATGTTGGAGATAGCATCCTTGAGCTCGGCAAAGGCTGTCTGTGCTGTGTCAGGGAAAGCAAGCTTACGTTCATTTCCTCTGAGTAGGTCAGTCAGTGGCTGCAGGAGCTGAGCACAGCGCGGAATGAAGCGTCGGTAGTAGTTGACCAAACCACAAAATCGACGGAGGTGTTTGAACTGTCGGAGCTGGGAAGTCCTTGATTGCCTGGACCTTATCAGGAAGGACTTCGATACCAGGCGATGAAACGAGGTGGCCTAGTAATTTTACCTTTGTTTTGCCGAGTTCGCACTTAGTCTGGTTGACTGTGGCACCGTGTTGGGTCAAGCGCTGGAAGCGAGTTCGAAGAGGCTCGAGGTGCTCTTGTTCCGATGATCTGGCTACTAAGGTATCATCGAGGTAGGAATATGCGAGGTTTAGGCCACGAGTTACATCGTGGATGAAGCGTTGGAAGGTTTGTGCGGCGTCGCACTGTCGAAACAGCATTCTTAAAAATTTAAACAAACCGAAAGCAGTGATGACTGCTGTTTTAGTAATGTTATTGTCTTCCACAGGTAAACGGTAATAAGCGCGAACCAGATCGATCTTGTTGAAGATCGTCTTACCTGTGAGGCATGCAGTATGGTCCTGCATCCGTGGGATGGGATACCTATCTAGGACGTTTAGGTGATTGAGTGCGCTTTAATCACCGCAAGGGCGCCAATCACCAGATTTCTTGGGGACCATCTGCAGGGGCGAGGACCACAGGCTGTCGGAAGAGCGGATTATTCCAAGTTCAAGCATGTGCTCAGATTTCGCCCTAGCTACCTTTAGTTTCTCGGGTGATAGTCGGCGTGGACGGCATGACACAGGTGGGTCATTTGTCCGCATGTGGTGCATGACTTGCGCTGCCACGGGCAAAACTGCGTTATTTGGCTGAACAAGCTGGGGATACTGAGAAAAGGGATAAGCGTAGTCTGGCGAAGTCCGGGGAAATGCATGGACTGGGGATATAGATGTAACATATGCGGTGATGCCACGTACACTGAGTTCTGTTGCGGCGTCGACTATTATCTATCTTTTCGCATCGACCAAGATGTCGAAATGTCTGAGCTACTCAATGCCGATGATGAAAAATGAAACTGTAGGGACAGTGAGTACCCAGCGGAACGTGCGCCGAAGACCTGTGTCCAGGGTAAGCGACCGATGACCGTAGGTGGCTATTGGCGTCCCATTGGCGGCACTGAGGCTTGCCGACAGAGAAGTGGTAAACTCACCTGGCGTATGGGGAATGACGCTGACTTCCGCCCCGGTATCAACTAATAACTGGGTATCGGATTCATAATCCCTAATGTAGATTGGACGACTTTGGGCTTCGCCGGCGTCCGTGGTCACTACACCCCGGCGTATCGGATCATTTGTAGCAGAGTAGCTACACTGCTGTACGCACTTACGGGCTTTAGTGCCGAAACGCTGTGGTAAAAGCAGTAACCTGTGGCATCAGGTTTTGTGAGTCAAAGCGATGATCCAGGGCGGTTGCGGTGCTTACGGTTTAAAGTGAGTTCCTTCATCTGGCGCTGAAGCGACGCCATCTGCAATGATAATGTGTCTATTGCCGACGGCTGGCTAATCGCGCCTGCCGTTGTGGTAGCGCCAGCGCAAAGCTGCTTAGGTGTTTTAGTTTTAGTCTGTGGCTGGTGCCGTTCGATGACGCGATCTGCTAGATCTGCAATTGCTGTGATGAGCAAGTCCTTGCTACTGCAAGGATAGCCCGTGTGCTTTCAGAAAGCGTTGCATTCACAGCTCGCGGAGGGTCCCTACGTCCACATTAGGCGTGCCGATGAGCTGTTGCATTTGGCGGAACAAGGCTGAGGGCATCCTATATCATAGCTGCAGACCACTAAATAGTTGCTGCAGACGGGCCTTGTCAGAAGGCGTGATTCGCTGAATAATAGCCTGTTTATGGTTCGCGTATTTCATGACTAGAGCAAGACAAACTATGATGACTCTCACCTGCGAGGGTATACTCTGAGGAAGGCGAGATATTAGTTGATTATATATGACGAAATCAGAAGAAATCCGACGAATATAAAATACGGATTCTAGGTGCAAAAACCAAAATAAAGGATCATTCTCCCAAAAGAGGTAGGTGCTAATGCAACAAAGTTGACCATGACAGGCTGAACTGCGTTAACCGTGCATGGGGACTGCTTATTCTCTCAAGTAATACGTGTCAAATACGACAGTATAGAAGTCGGAGGCGACTGAGCCCAACGTATATTGTGCAGGCTACAATAATAGAAAGCGAATCAAGCAGAGCGAGAAACGTGCAGCAAGGTACTCACTAAATCGGTTTGTGTCAACGAATGTGCAGTCAGTAAAACAAGTGGATGTTGCGAAGGTTAAAACAACCATAAAATCCAACGTTACAAAATATTGAAAAAGCTTGTTTTCCGGTACACTGCAATCATAATCAACACACAATCCCATTCTTCACATTTCATCCAGCTATTTCCAGTTATTTGCACATTCATCCTACTTGGCAACGTCACTAGGTAAGCTAGTAGCTATGTACCATTTGTACCACGGAATGTCCCGAAGCAACACAATTTTACGTTACTGCAATCAAACCGCCCAGTGCAGAAAATGCGTTCAACAAATATAGCGTTATTTTTGTTTGGGAAATGTTTTGAAATGTTGCATGAATTGAGACTGACTGAGTATATATTATATTACTTTTATTATTATATTATTATTATTTATATTATTATTATTATATTATTATATTACTTTTTAAAATGCAGCAGGTAAAAGTTTAAGAACTTCCCAGGGAATGTTAATTGCACAACTAATCTACACAGAAGACATTAAAGGTAAAATTTTATGGCAAACTATGTACCTGGTGTATTCCTAATGAACAGGTATACGTAATTAATAAGTGTGAAGCTTACGGGTGGTGCTTAGAAGGTAAGCTGGAAATAACTGTAATTTGGTTAATCGGCAGAAATATAAAATTAATAATTGAAGTGGCAAAGGCATCACTATGTACATGATGGATAAGATACAGCATAAGAGGTTCAAAGTTGATAACGAACTAAGACTAAGACATTTTCTATTACTGTATCGGTGTGTATACAAATGCGTAACTGGAAATGAGCATGAACTCCATAGAATTTTTTATTGGTGTTAGTGAACGAGAATGTTTACAATTGCAAAAGCTGTTTTGGTAGGTGTAATTTGTTGTGAATAGCCGGGCACGTGGACGACAATCTGATTTGCAAACTGGCTGCGATGGACCTTACCAAATAACTGTAAGTTGGAATATCTTCCTAGCCCAGATACATTTGTTAACCTGATATAAAAAAGCGTAAGTTTATCCATCCTTCTTAAATATATATAAGAAGATATGTACATATATATATCTATATACAAGTATGCATCCGATTTAATATGCTACGTATGTTGATATGGATATATGTATGTATACATACATATAGCATAAGAATATTTATACATATATATATTTACGTATGAATATATTTATGTATCGCATATATATACGTATACATATGCATACATGTACATATATATGGGTGTATTCATACATGCCTACGTACGTACATTTCATTACGGTACAGGCTATAATATACAAAGATACACACCTGCATATATGTGTATATATATGTCTATATATACATTTAAATACGTTGGAATCAGGCATAAACTAACGCCTTTTTAAATCCAGTTTACATATGTATCTGGGCATATGCAGACATTCAAAGTTATTCTTATTTGCATAGCACTTCGCAACAAACTAGACCTGCTAGCACAGCCTTTGCACCTGTAATTATTCCCGTTCACTAACACCAATAACAAATGCCATTCAGTCTACAGTTAAAAAGGTAGCGCATTTGTAATCACGGTCGTCGGTGTCGTTCTGTCTGATAGAGAGTATCTAATGGTTAGCGCTTTAGGTTCGACGCATGGGAGACTACCTAACCCATAATGTCCCACTACTGGAGTCAAGCTGCTATCTATCTAAGCACCCACGTGTTTTATAGACTACACATAACTGGCTGGAGAAATGTTATCCTTTCGTGAGTAGTAACGCTGCTAAGGTGGTGGAATATGGCTTTAATGGAAGAAGGGAAGCCGTAATCCACTGCTTTTGTAGATCTCACGTACAACTGGAACGAATCATTATCCTTGCGGTATGTTAATGAAACTATGACCGTCCACTGAGCCCAAGATGTAATTTGGCTAAAGTGTGATCCTGAGCAATATGTAGGGGCAGGTGGGGTGATATGGAAGGTAATGCCTTAATAGAGTTACCCGATGCACTGCTGCGGGAATGGCATGTTAAAAAGAATAGTGATATCTAATCGTTAATATGTGCTGCACTTTCCTTCATGCAAATGACTTATGAGGCCTTGTTGCCACAGAATATGTAAACACTGCTATGACGAGATCACAGGAAGAATACATCTAGTAAATACTGTTCCATTCTCTCGTATAATTACTTTTGGGAACAGCGGAACAACTGGTTAGGGCCAGCCACAGGACCTTTGTGCTCACATTCCTTAAAAGGGGAACGCGAACATTTTGTATCACGGGGAATGAAGCGCATGGAAAGAGGAGGCTGAGCAGTGCGGCGCTCCGGGTGTAGGGCACGGAAACATTGTTTGAGGGTGACACGGACATCACGCCTGTGAAATCCTTCCCCTCAAACAAGAACCATGTATATGTGTACAAATACAAGCTTGGCTAACTGCTAGGCAAGCTGGTGATGAATAGCAAGGCATGGAGAATTGCACGCATAGAGAACAGTAGATGTGCGCGACGATAAGGTGAACCTGTGAAGACCCATGAACGTAGTAATAAGGGGTACTTAGGAAGGGTACATGTAAATGTAAGGTCGGCATGCTGGTTAACACCATAGATATAAAAATGTCTTACAGCTGACATGTATGGCGTCATTGCTACTGCAACCATACGCACAGTGAGATGGTAGATGTTCGGGTTACGCAAACATGTACGGGAAAACGTGACGTACGGTACATACAAATGTACGCTGAAATGAGTTCCTGGAGTAAACCTTATGCCTGTAGGCGTACAACAGTTGTAAAGCGGAACAGCCCATGGTGAAAAAAATGCACGCGACAAGTATGTGTGCGATGTGCACATGAGGTTACTAACATCTGGTGTGGCAACGCGTTTCATTGAGGTTAATGCCTCAACTCTGGTAAATGGAAATGGTACTCTGGAAGTCGTGTACCGCAAGCCTCACTGGGTCAAATATACACGGTGAAAGTATCCTCCATAGGAGGAAAATAAAATGGCCTTTTAAAAACACCACGTAAAGTGGATGCAACGGTACCAAATGATGTTTAGAACATTCACAAATATTCCCGACCTCGCGGGTGAGCTGGTTAATGGCTCGTTACACACGAAGCGAGAACACAGAGAAATGGTTTGCGGATACTTCACGAGGTAACTACAATGGAGAGACGCGACATTAATGAGGGTGGTTAGTAGCGACTTACCTTTCCGGCGTAGGTTAACTGACAGTGTGGGGTTGCTAGAAGGTACCGTTAACCGCTTGCGGATGCAGGTAAATGAGGTCGTTGGAGGGAAACCTGTGAACTGAAACCTTCCATGTGTCAGCGAGGTACAGCCGCCGCCCAATGTGAGAATGGTTAGCATGGTGTGTGCAATAAAGTAATAATAATGATAAATGCATGCCGTAGGCAAAGGAGATAAAAGTACCTCGTAAAGCATCTGATGACATGGCATGGCATTGGTGGGTGGAGGGGATACGTAGGAGGAGGCTCATAGGCAGCGTCAGGTGGGAAGGCAATGGGCGGCGCATACCACTGTGGCTCTGAAAGAGAAGTTGTCATAGGAAACCAATGATGTTTAAACCATTCACAAATATATCCCGGCTCGCGGGTGAGCTGGTTAATGGGTCGTTACCCGCGAAGCAAGCACATTGAGAAACAGTTTGTGGATCATTCCAACTATCCGCGGGACATTTCCGTGGAACTTGTGCATTTAAACCCCCATTTGGCGGTGATGTCGCGCCGCCGCCATACGTGCGAATTTTAGCGAAAGCAAATGAAGCTTTCAATAGACCGTTCCCGATCTCATCCTCAATGGCTATGTCCGTTATACAAGTTCACAGGTGGCTACATTTCTGAAAATGTGGGGTAGGATGTAACTACAAATGGTCCGCGCAGGTGTTCCTTGTCAGTTTGGAGGACTGAGACAAATTCTCAATTGCTAATCGTAGAGGAAGCTCAGTGTGCCTCCCGGTAAAATCCATGGAGAAACGACAAGGTACCAAGGCACCATCGGAGTCAACACAGCCAAGGCCTAGATAAAAGAAAGATTGTGGTTCTCAACCAAAGCCTTTGGTTCAAAAACCTGCCCACAAGGCAGCGGGTTTTGCGCTGAGCTAATAGCAGTCAGTTTTAAAGAATAAGGAGCCACCCCCATTCTAGCCCCTAAGCGGGAGGACCAGGTGGCTGATATTGTCTGACCTCTATGTATTGGCCAACCTGGTATGAGTGGCTCTAAAGTTGCAAAAAATACCACCAAGCATAGCGCAATTGATCGCTGAGGCACAAAACCCACGCAAGGTGGTAAGGTCTACCCTCATCGCGATGGTCAGCGCAATCACTCGTTATGGGCAAGTGCATAGCGCAAATTGTCTCGCTGACGTCCGAGATTACCAACGCGGCGGTTTTATGCTGCCATTTTCACGTTAGGAGAGATATGTACCGACGCTGTGCACAACTTGCTAGCTTATGCCCCGGGGTGAGAAACTTCCTTCGGCAGTATGTGTTAGTTTTGATTTACGTACGTACTAGGGGACATTGTAGCAGGATACGAAGAAGGATTGCAAGCAATCGTGAGGAATTGTACCGGTACGTGCGGTGTAGGTGGCTTCCATGGGCATCCTCATAGGGGGCTCATCGTCAGTATTCGGTTGCGTCACGATGAACCGAGTCAAAGATTGAAAATAAACATCTGAAGAAAGGGTTGACGAAGTAATCGTCCCTGAGATCGTTATTCATTGTGAATATTGAGCGAGTTAGTTCATGGATGCATAACCGGTAATTGGCAATCGGGAGACACAGTGCGACGGCATACGTTCTACATGTTGAGCTGCCCCTCCCAAACACCGTATTGAATACGTATTTTCCCTACGATCCTAAATAGCCCCTGAGGCACTGGAGAAATTATGGGATAACCTCATTGCATGATGCTGGCATGCACTGCGTGGCAGAACGCACCCGTGTTTCAAGGAGGCGGCGGTATCAAGTGAATGATGCCTCTCGTGAATGTGCATTTCATCTGAAATGGCGAGTGCCATGTGCGCACATGTGACAGTCAGGAAGGAAATACCTACAGCCAGTATCGTAAGGTATTGTAAATGGAAGTGTCCATGCAGTCAGCCGGTGTTCTTGTCCCCGGAGGCTGCGGGTGTTAGCGACTTGACATTCGTTGCTGCTGGAGATAGGCTTGAGCTGCGCGCGGTGGACAATGCTACTAAATGTCACAAGGCGGTGGAGGTGATGGCGAAATTGAAAACGCTGGTGTGCAGCCTTGGATTATGACAGTATGACATACTACTTAAGATTCTGAAGAGGCTGGCTGAGGTGATGTGCGGGGATATTGATGCCTTCATCCAATGCACTGCGCGGTCTTGTAGTGATCCTATTACGCGGGACGTGGATGACTGGTGCCATCGGTTAATGGGACACGCGTGTCACCGAACTGTGAGATGTGGATTGCCACATGCTGCCGAGGGTGTGGCAAGCACAAGCTCCGTGCAGCATCACGTTGCCACGCGTGAAGTGCAGGAGGATGTTTTGTCAGGGGACCACAGCAGGATGAATGGGAATGGCAAAAGTGTCATAAACCTACCACATACTCAGGTGAGTAAGTCACATGTTTGTGCATAAAGGATGAAGACATGCCGTTATAACCCATGTAGCGAGAAATGTCGTTACACGATACATATAGCAGTGGGGTGTGTGACATTTCAAACAGGACAGAGTAGAATGGCAACAATATTACGTCCACGTAATCGGCAGTATCCAGAAACAAGTTAGGGGTGGAAAGGCAGCGAAGGGTAACATAACGACAATTACCACAGTATGTATATGTTTATAATTATAATGTAGGAATTCTGTCTGGTATGATTAATTTCATAAGCAGAAGGTACACAAATTTGAACTAAAGCAAGCAACATTTTTCGTAGATTTGTCAGTATATTGTTGCCTCAGAGGAAAAACAGTTTAAGCATGCGTCAACGCATCAGAGCGATGAGCACAATATTTATTTGTCAGATTGCCCCAGCGCAGTACGAACTTGATGTAAATCAAAATCACACTGAACAAGTACGCAAACATGTGCTAGGGTCAGACAATAATTTTACCATGCATATTTCATATATTAGCGGATAAAAATAAAGAAAATATATTAAAAAGACTACAACCCGTAAGTTACTCACAAAATACAATGAAACCATATCTGGCTGAAGCACTACAAAAGAAGCCAGTTGCGCCAGCAAACTCATAGCAAACTCATAGATATTGTCGCCATGGCTACCGACGTGATCAAAGCAGAGTTAAGCGGATGAGAAATCAGTGTCTAAGTGTGCATAAATTGTAGCCGGTGTTATTCGAATCATAGTTTTTTCTAATATTGTGAGCAACTAATCTTATGTCAGCCTTACAGTGTCCATTATGTACACCTTTTATCTCGCATTACGCATTAGTTTGCCAACAACCCGGGTTCTGAATAGTTTATCCACTAACCTAGGTATAAAGTTAGCTAAACTTAAAAAATAATATTATTCATTCTGGAGAGAAACATTATTGGAATCGCAGGATACAAAGATGGCAAGGTATAAACGCCATTCATAACACTTTAAACCAAACTATTAAACGCATAGTTCAGCATACCTTTGTAGATTAGGCAAGCATCCGATTTAACAAAAGATTTAGCCTTGCATTATGGATGAAAGAATGCAACGAAAAGCGTCCTTTTGTTTACAAGTATTTCAGCTGAAATGGGATGTAGCTGAATCAACGGGGTTTTAATTAAACTTTCAAAGTTTACTTTCCGCAAGTTACATAGAAATTAAAGAATATTTAAGTATATAACAAATAAGCACGCAATCACAAAACACATATTTCTTTTCCGTTTCACTAAGCGTTTCAGTCGAATAAGTTGCTTAACTTTTTCCAAAATTTGAAAAATGTTTTATGGTTTTATATTCGGATAAGACGAAGAAATTTTTCTTAAGCGTTTGCAAATGAAAACTCATAATCTTCACGCAAATTTGCAATAAAACTATGTAGGTCATTATTTATCCTATTTTGAGGTTTTATCGTAGAACGAGGGCTACCTTTCATTTCCTATTATTTCTAATCAACCGGTGGGTTACGACGATGAAATAGAAAGATAAGGCGAACAAATTAATGCGTTAAATCGCATTGGAAATTTCTTTCTATTATTTCAAACAATCTTGCTGTTAAAAATGGCCTGCTTTTCCTTCAGCTAAATTTTTTTCATTAGGTTTATTTTTAATCTTGTGTATGTTAAAACCATGTTTTCTATCTTGAGAAATATGATAGACAAGAAAAATGGACCAATGCTCCCAAGGGCTGAAGCTCTTTTGAAACTGCATGCGTTAAGCAGAAAAAGTATGTATTTTTCAAACTCATTAAGCCAAATTAACGTTTGCTATAAGTAAAAATAAATAGCACTTATCAGAAATTTATAAGGAAACTTGTTTAGACAAATTATTATGCCTTTTAACTAAATACAGTCTTTTCTCAGAGAAGCTCAAGCTTCAGTTAACAAGTTAGAGGGAAAATGGCATACCATTAACTACATATTAACATAGACTTTCAATTCCTTTGGAGCTTCCGTTCAAGTCTATATTAGTGCTTTAAACCAAGTAATAGGAGCTCCGTGGTAAGTAAAATAGTAATTTGGCTTCTTGTTAAAGAAGGCTGTAATGTCCAAACTTTAACACTCTTTAGCTATTGGCCTTTACTTGATATCGCACAAGAAACACTTCATCTTATTCTCGCAGGTATAGTTGAAGCATCATATTATTGCGCTCATTACTGCACATTTCATGGCAAATGCTATTGCTAAGGGATCATTCTAAGTCTTCTATAAACTTAGGCCGGCAATTTTACGTACGTACAACAGAAGCAACCGGAAATATCATGATGGTGCATCAAGCCATGAATTAACCCAATCGCGTTTGTCATTGACCTTTCAATCAGCCGAAGCATCATCAAGAGAATCTACCAGCTTGGGAATGGCCAAACGGGGAAACAAGGAATAAATGGTCGCAGGAATCTTTCTTGTTTATCAATACCGCAGTCATGAGACCCATACTTAGCGCACCTCACAACGCCCCAACCTTATTGCCATTTAAATAAGTACTTAAAGCTTACTTGGCATTTAGCTGCTGCAAGTACTTAGTTGTATACGGGGTTAACGTAAACTGAAATTATGCCACCAGGCGTGTTGCTCATTCAAAGCAACCGGCTGGCAAAATAAAGATAAGTAATTCTGTACGCTCGAATGGCAACACTATAAGTCTACAAAGGATTAAAATTAGCTTATCCCCAAATTTTCTTTTTTAGAGCTCGCAGTTTAAGAGCATATACGCCTTCATTGTGGCTATAGCGAACAACACTTCCCCAAAGTCCACAATCAAAATGTACGACTGTTTAGATATCGCCCTTAAACGTGGCCACCACAGTAAAACACGCCGACTTTTAGCTTTACGCTTTATTTTTGTCCGGACGGTTAACAAACCCCTACTATTATCTGTGAACAATACAAGTCTTATTTGCAAGAAGTCGGCTGCTTGTATCGATTAACTACCACGCTATTATGCGCACTCCGTTCAGCAAACTCAACGATCCTGATGTGCTAGATCTTGTGCTCATCAACGCGAAGCATATAATGCATGCCTTTACTTTAGACTGTGCATCAGGCATCAGAGATCTTTTTATCATTCCGTTCGACCTGCTATGTGGATTTTCGAAAGGAGAAGACTATGGTACGTGCGCGCAGTTTATTCTTCCCTCTCTTCGAACAGCTTGTCAGTGTCAGAAGTTGATTGCATTTATCTACTGAAACATATGATTTGCGTTGGCTGAAACAGCATAGATTTGATGGGCTGATTATAAACCGTTCAGAGGTTATTTAAAAAAAGGGTAAAACTCAAAATAGATTTGTTCATGTTAAATAAGTTACATACGCATAGCAAACATCTAGACATATTTTGGTGACATTTACGTAACATAACTTACAAACTGAATTTTCCGCTGGAAATGATTAGAATGCTGCATCTGCGCAACATAGCAGATAGTTCATTGTTACGCATAAACTGTTGTCCAAATACTTTAGCCCTACTGGAAAGTGATGCGGGAATATTTTGATCCGATTGCCTGATTATCTTGCAGGAAGTGCTGCAGAAAAATCAGCTGCTTTGAAGACGAAATATTTCCCCACATCTCGATAGGTCTTACCGTCAAGCGATCTCCAAGCTTCAGTCTCCACGCCGTTAGAAAATGGCACAGTTGTTTATTCCTGTAAGTGCATTGCAACTAACCGACAAATATGCTCAGCGACAGTTGTACTTGTGGAGGTGCCATTTGTCTAAAATCCCTAAAATAATCGAAAAAATGACAATTGATTTGGCTCAGTGATTTGATGGCAACAATAATGGTTGAATCCGGACTACCTTCTAACTATTTTATCGTATCTGTTCTCCAATTACTATCCCTTTCATGGAGACTATCTTCACTGATACGATTATGAACTAACCACAAAAGAGTTTATGCCGATATACCTGGTCTTGCGATAACTAAATCAGGGATGCCGTTACTTACTATGTATCATCTACAAAACTGATCAGAAAATGGAATAATCTACAGCTATCTTGAATGCCTCGGAAATTGTTTTTCTGCTCGATGATGCCAATTCTGTCAACGCAGATATCTGGCTTCAATCTGCCAATATAATCGTCCAGGAAAGGCAATAAATACCGCGCTTTATAAAGTGTCATTTATATTTAACGCTCTTATATACTTCTGAAAAAACTAAATTTAATATCCGTCAACTACTTTTGATACCAAGCTATAAAAAATTAATTAGTAATGCAATTTAAACCTAAACAACGGTATATTTAAAAAACCCATTAGTTTTATAATTGCATGGAACATGATGGTGGGTAAGCAAAATAAGTGTTTAGCGCTTATCATATAGAGCCGCAACAAATTGCTAATGCAGACGCCAATTACAGTTTAGAAGCAAATATACAGCTAATCGGTATAGTAATTTGCTCTATAATTCCAAGTAAAATAATGCAAATTTTGCTTTTAATGCTATGCAAAATGTTGGACAAACCGGAGAAACATTTGAGATACAATAAAACTTATTGTATAATTCATATAGATCAAGTATAACTAAATAGTGGAAAAAATTTAATGGGTCGGAGCACTGAAACGGTTAAGGGCTAACGTCCTTCTCCCAGTCCTCCCATAGTGTCTTCCATGTAAATATTATTGACGCAAGATACAGGTGTTTTACAACAACCTTGTGCTCAGATACGTTATTCGAAAGCTTCAATATTCTCGTAATATGCCGAGACATCAAGTTGTGGAAAACGACCAGGTACGCTGCGTCATACCGTTAAGATGGGTAGCTTTAGTTAGTTGATTTGGTGAACACCGTATGCGTGAATTTTTTTCACTCACATCAGGCAGCCAAAATTTTCACACACTTCCGGTCTCGCAACCTTAATTCCATAAACATTATATTCTACTGGATTATTTGCATAACCACATGCTGGAAGGTTTTTTCTGCACACCGAGGTACCAGAATCTGATGCGTGTGTTACTTGGCAACATTAGCTCTTACCATCGAAAGAAATCATGCACCCAATACGGAATACATATGTGAAAATTCGCTCATATACTGAGTAAAGATATTGTTGAACTGGATGAGATGAGGTAAATAGTTACGAAGTACTTGGTATGACGTCCTAGACGGAAACCGCGGTTTGCTTCTCTGAGTCCCGAAAAGTTATGATATTACTCTAAGTGCTTGGTGTTAAAGGTAAATAATTTTGTGATGTTTTGCAGATGGAATATTGTGCGAGCATCAGCACTGCTTCATATGTTTTCGCCACACTTTAGGGATTAAAAGAAACTCTTTAACACCGACAGTTACTGCTATTCAAAAGTTATCAAACTTAGGGTGCAAAGCAATTGTCTCTCAAAAATACGGCAAAGCTAGTGATCTAACTTGCGTGTACAAACCAGAAACCATTGTTTGGAGAGGTTCGTCACCGATGAGTCAGAGAAGATTAAGATAGTAGAAAATCGCTCGGGTGAGTTGAACTACATGTATATTAACCATGTGGGATTCAAAGCTTTTGAGGGTAGATAACGAATTCATAGATTTGAGGTAAAATTGGTGGATGGGCGGCTACAATCAATCGCGGCGATTTGATCAAATGGCCACCGTTATTGCTACATTGTATTTCAAAATTACCGATGTGTACCTGTTACGCGATTATTGGTTAAAACCAGGCCCAGTAAACAAGAATTCACCCAAACTTCAATCACGGTACCTGGGAACAAATACAGTCTCTTGGGTTGTAGCTCGATACAGTGCCTTGCAGATACAGTGCAACCCGGTAAAACCATTACCGAGGACGAAACTTTGTATGGGTAAGTTACCAGTTCTGGTCGTTGTCTAAAACAATCTATGGACGTTTCAATATTTAACGCATTTATTAAACTAAAAGAGATCGCCATGCCCAAATTTACAAGGTTATAGCAATATCCTACGACGCGCAACTTAAATTGGAGGCGGCTGTAATTTTTGCAACAGGAAGTAGTCATAGATCTTGTGAAACATTCCGATTGTTACACCCCGTTTTTTCAGAAACCTGACGGCCTTGTCTACATCTACGGAGATTACAAACTGAAAGCCAGCTTGGGATAAAAAGTAGAAAGTTGTGCCCCAACAAGTACTGAGAAATGCGAATGATAATAGGTAGCGGCTACATAATTTACAAGCTTGGGTTTCTTCAAGTGTGTTCCCAAACCAACCCTGAGAGCAATGAATGCCAAAGATTACAAACCCACCCACTTGGGATCCTTTCCGCACACTCGCTTTCCATTCGGCATCAATTAAATAAAACCTAATTTTATGAGGGCAGTGAATAAAATAGAAAACAATACACAGCTTAATTGCGCATACATAGAATTTATTCTTGTTTCAAGCCGTAATGACTGAAAACTCACGACTTTACATACGTATTTTGGGCGGCTGGATAATAGAGCAAATAAAATAATCTCTGTCTGAATGTGAAATTATATCCGATTCTGAGAAGCACTTTGATTTCAATCTGCAAAATTGCCTACGAGTTCATTTTACTCGGTGTATATCTGATGCGAAAGGATAGAACTGGAACGAGTGGTAGTTTACTCCTGTATTACTCGACTGCCTTCCAATGTGAACTTCGTGGTCACTCAGAAATACTTGCCTCTGCTTCGCTTTGGTGCGTGCTATGTTTGCGGATCAAGGCCAGTTGTATTGTAATCGTATGTTACCACCTGCCCCACTGCACGTGAAAAATGGTATCTGCAATTAATTACATTCTTCAGATTTGTTGGTACAAGTCGTAGACTTATATGCTCATCGCAGTCGACTTTAATGTGCGGACTCAGAAATAAGGGCGAAAAGTGCGCAGTTTATAAGCTGTGTACAAGAGCTAGATTTATGCTGTACAACAACGTTAACTAATTTTCCAGATTTCGGACTGCTAACAGGCCGTTGATACTTGCTCTTTTTTGTCAACGAGAACTAATGGTCAACTGAATTGTTACTTTCACGCCATTAGCTTTTCATAACCATATTATTCCATTGTTGGACTATGCATGGTAGAAGGAACACAATGAAAAGCTGATGGTAACCTGCATACTGTCACACACGAAAAAGAAATTTCCCTGGTTTTTAGGTTGACAACTTGGCCTTTTGTAACTAAAATTTCCTCCCAGAAGTGGCTTAGGATAAGTTTACAAGGACATTTATCACATTGTGGATGCATGCGTTAGAACCGATACACTTTCATCGCCAAGTACAAAACAAATTAGTTCTGAGGAGTAGAACACGTTGCAATGTGTGAATTGGCACGAAGAGCTCATAAAGACATCCAGAAATTCTAAACCTGGAGTGTATACGTGGTGCATGGTAGCGGTTACTCGACATCCATCCTCGACGAAAAGAGGATGTAAAAGCAGGACTTAATGAAGATAACCTACACACTCCGGAAAGTCATATGCAAGCATGTGAGTGACAGTCGTAATCTACAGCTTGGAGATAAGCACTGTTCATGCCTGTTGCAAGCACGAGAGCTGCCAAAGAACAAGCCGATCACTTACGGTTTTACTACTCACTACGTCCTAAAAAATAAGAGTATAGATGAGTGACTCTGTTTCACTCGTCCCGCTATCAGGTTAAACGAAGTTCACTTTTACTGCATAAGCTGTGTTAAAGAAGCTGTTTTCCGTGCGTATACACGGATCTCCTGGAGGCAATAACAATAAACGAAATGCTCTACCGGTAATTGCCATTGCTTGGCGGAACTTCAACCGACTTATTATTAGTGCGATCTGGAGTAGAAACAAATGTCAGCAACCTGGAGTAAGGCTTCATCACTTCTGTTTATAAAGGAGGTTGCCGAACTGACCCAAACACTTGCCGTCTGATGGCACTGCTTCCTGTACTTTCCAACATATGGTGTCTGCCATCGATGATGCAATTACACAGTATCTAGAAGACCACAGCAAAGGTTACCTGGAGCAAGGTGACTGTAGTCAGAATTGCTCATACACTACAAAATTGTTAATTGCACAGATTAGCTGGACTGACGCAGTTGATCGTAGGGCAGAAGGCTATATCATCTGACGGGGTTTCTCATAAGCGTTGGATCGCTTAGGCCACCAATCATTGTTTGAGAAAATTCAGGTATACTGCTGTAGTGACTAACTGCTGCGTTAAAGCAGCAAATAACTTCATAAGCTTCGGTTGGAGATAAGAGTAATAGAACATCTGTCCGTAGATTTAAGGTGAAGTGCGGGGTTTTAAAAAGCTCGTTGCTAAGGCCTCCTATGTCCTTAGTTAACAAAATTATTTAGAGCTTAAGTACTTTATATTCCCATTATGGGCTGAAGAAATTAAGATGTGGGGAGCGATCAAGGAACCGGACCACAGAGTCACAAAACAAAGCACATCAACAAGATTTTAACTGATCTGTTCAAAATACCCTGGTATTTGATGTAGACAAATGTCGCGCTGTTCAATTATGCAATGGGCATGAAGGTGTATATAAACTAGAGTCACAAGGATTACAAGTCCGTTCCTATAAACGCGAACTTAATGTACTTGTTCACAGTTTAATTAACTGAACAAAACCGTATGCGGTAGCGGCAACAGTGTAAAACAACTCAGGGTGCGGCGGGAACATTCATGCGTTTTGACCCTACAGACGTTGCGCAAACGTCACACTAAATACGTTGTTCAAACTTGACAGCCTTGGTTAAAGCTCCACAGAAGGTTGCTGGATACGCCACGTCGCATGGCTTAAAGGAAAGCCTTTGTCTACGTAATCTATCCTGCCAGCAGAGGTTAAAGACGCGGATGGTTAACGGCGAGTGATACCAAATACTGTGTGACGATAGCATGTTATTTTATCAATATGGTAGGAACCCACTCATGTATGCCGACAACCGCTAACACTCAGCCATAATACTAAACTAAAAGCTAACGGATTCCATCTGAGTGAACAACATTTTCCTTATGGAAGTCTGACGTTATGCTTCTTTAATTCAGGTTTGCCAACCTGGGAACCCTCTCTCTCTTAAATTCAACTATTTCCACATACATCATAATTATTTTCAAATAAGCATTTGATTCCATATGCCCGTTGCCTCAGCTGTGCTAATTTGGAATATATTAGCCATGCCTTCTAAGCAGATTTATATGCTGCATTGATCTAAGGAGGTGGTACATTTGTGCGTAGCCTTGTTTATTTCTTTTTCCACGGTGTACACAGATTATGCCGGCTTACTCATTCATTCGAAAATATTTAATTCATCCATCATTGTCGACATCGAAGTTTTCCTTTGTTTAGCGTCCTAGGTGAGCTCTTTAGTGTCTCAGAAGATAAGTATTATCAGTTTGTGTACATTTTGATTGCCGACAAAATTTACATAGGTTAAGCTATTATCCTTCCTCCTCAGATTAAGGCTAAGATGATTTACATTCGGCTGTACTCATGACTGCTTGGAAAGTTGTCGCGATAACTTTTGTTCCTGTATCGCTTCCACCATTTGGGATTTTTAACCCATCGAATATAGTCAATTGTGACGGAATAAAATTACCTCCTCATATCCGAGCTTGATTCTGCGCATTGTCGGACTAATATTTAAAAACTCTGCAGGTAAATTTGGCGAGCTATTATTCTGTGACAAACCGGAGTACAAAATTTTGGAAAATCGCCAGAAGCTGACCGCAAAAAGCTGCAAAGATGTTTGGTTGTTACCCCGTGGTAGTTAGAAATTACTCTTAGAACCTGGCGATCAAAACATATTTGGATCTGTTTGTAGTTCGCAACTGTCAAATATTTTACATAATACAATTGTAAACATGGTTTGTATCTACCCTGTTTTGTAAAATCCAAATTAGTTAAAATATTTTATAATCCTTATTAACATCAGGGTAAGTAGGGTTAAAATTTAATTTATCAGTAATGATAATTTGCTAATACATCGACTTCCATGGTGATAACATGATGAAATGTAAGTTACCGCTCTAAAACACATTCATCAAATAGGCTTTCAAAGATTAACGCAAACGAAAAGATTCGTATTTACAAAACATGCGAAAATAAACTTAGGATTCCGTTAGATAAATACTCACAGCAACTATGTATCCGATCATATAAATCGGCTTACACGGTCGACTGTCCACGGGTACTGATATTTGTTTGACAGAGTCTACCTCATTTGGACTGCACTTTAAGGAACTTTCTGGTGGCAAAATATCACAGTTGGGCATCCCAAATTATGCAAAACTACCTAACAAAACGCTATGCAAAGGTTTGGAACTGAAACGCAATATTTATATTTTTATTTGATGTGTAACCAATGCTTCACTTCAAGGTGAGCTTATTTTAGCAGTAGCACAAAATTTACCTATCAGAATTATTATTAGCAAGTGAAACATGTTTCTAGGAGTTTCGGAAGTACAATACAGCGGATGCTAAATTAATATAGAAGTGCACAGCAAACTGCTATTTAAACACCGGGTTGGGAATTACTAGAGTATAGAAAATTCCATATAGGCCCATAAACAAAATATGTCAACAAATAAAAAATGTCGTTATGATGTATAAGCAAGGATTGTGGGTACGTCCGCCAGTGTTCTTTTTAAATGTCTGTCGTTTCAGTGAAAAACCCATTGAGGCACCGACTGTTTTACAACAAGCTTGAAGCTAGCAAACCATTATATCACATTCATTTCTTCAGCTGGGTTATTGAGCGACTTTTCAGCTGTCTTTGCCAACAGCTGGTTAAAGATTTTGTCAA